>APFE030536458.1:0-26467 GCA_000404065.3 Pinus taeda | reverse complement strand
GAAAGGATCTGCCATATTTGTGAGAATAGGAGCATCGAGGATGAAAACCACTTCCTCTTAGAGTGCCCTGCGTACAATCATCATCATCATGAAATAAATTTAGAGGGGTAATAAAAAATAACCCATCTATTTTAAAATTAAAAAAATTAAATTTAAAAATAAACGTATACCCGTAATAAAAAAATATAACCAAAATATAACCCTGATACCTTTCCAGTTATATAACATTGTCTTTATAATTCAAATAAGACTGCACGTCAGAGTTACTTTGTTTACCACCATAAAACCAGATATGAAATGATGGGAGTCATGCATAAACAAATGGACATTGAAAGTCATTAGAAGTGGATTTCATGATTAATGCGTCACAAAACCCAGGCATTAAATGATGCAACCTTGAAGCAAACGGATTGACACCTGAAAAGCATCTAAGTTGTCCCAATATCTGACCTGAAAGCTCATTGTCATGGCACAAACCCTAGCTGTAGGGCTTAATCAGTCAAATATCTTGTTGCCTGCTTTTCAACCGCACATAATCCCCAAGTCTTCCGAAGCGTTTCGAATTGCGGAAAGGAGAAGCGCAGTATTTGAGAGTTCAATTACTGGGGGTGTACAAAAATTAGTGCCAATTTCGGCTCGATATGTATGCTCGTTAAAATCCAGAGATAAAGAAAATGATGAATTCGTGCAGGATTTGAGAGTTCCAGAAGAATGGATGTTACCGTCTTCTGCACTTCAGGTAATATTAGTTAACCAAATTCAAGGGTCAGTAGACCCCGTTATTTCAGACCGGAACTCGCTAAGTTTAAGTTATTGGTTCTGTATCAGTGTAAATTGCTGTGACAGACGTCAGAATGATTTGTGCCAAAACAGATAAAATCTTTACAAGTGTTTTTTTCCTCTATACAGTCTTCAAATATTTTTGTTGATTCAGGTTTGATTGCAATAAATTATAGGAGAAGATTTCACTATGTTTTCTAATTTTACAATTTTATTAAAATATCTCAGTACATATTTATCCCTTCAAATTATTATTTCTGAAAGGCACTTGACCACAGAGAATATTGTAGATAAGTTCTTTGTTATTCGAAGCCACCCCACAACAGAGTATTTAGTAGATAATCCAGAGTATAAAGTAGATAATGCAGGCATGAAATTTAAACGGTAACTAGCTTGGACACTGACAATTGTTTTTAGGTATGAGATTCAAACCACAGTTGATCTCGTATCAGTTACCACAAGTGAAATGGACGACAATGGTCCTCAAAAATATGCCTTTAGCAATTTCCCGTTAGGCCGCAAGCTCAAGAACTTGGGCTAAATTTATTTTTTATTCTCGCATCATCTTTTTGCGTACGATTGTGGAGCAGTTTTGTTAATATAAGTCAAACTAAGGGCCATTCAACGCGGAGCAATAGGATTAAACTTAAACAGAACCTACAGCATTTAACATTAATTATCTTAATGCGCGTTGCGCTTCACCTGCACATAAATTTCTACAGAACAGAGTAACATTAATTATCTTAGCGCGTTGCACTTCACCTGCACATAAATTTCTACAGAACAGAGTAAAAAATAGTTATCTGAATATGGGCCAGTTTTCATTGGCCATATCTGAAATTAAATAGGATGAGTATCTCAAAAACCATCAATGTAATAACACA
This sequence comes from Pinus taeda, assembly GCA_000404065.3. Lineage (NCBI taxonomy): Eukaryota > Viridiplantae > Streptophyta > Pinopsida > Pinales > Pinaceae > Pinus > Pinus taeda. Next base: position 24,803 of record APFE030536458.1, on the reverse strand, counting down.
ACATATATCCTGAAGTACCAGCTGATGTACTTGATCACTGAAAAAACAGCGAGTTTACTGGACTTTGGTAACCATTATTCTGAAAAATTTCCCGTAAATTCCTGTTGAATGCAAAATGGCTTTATATTAAATATTAATTGTAAATATAGATATGTGCAGTGTGGTCCTTGAACACCCTCTGAATTACCGTGATGAAATAAGAAACAAGAAGGAATTAGGTGCATGAAGAGAATTGAAGTGCATACTAGAGTTTACATCCCAGTTGAAGTTGGGTACGTAATGCCAATAAACTTGAGTGAAAAATATTTAAGTATGACCATTTGTTAATTACCATCATGTTAAAAAAGATTAACATAGATCCATTTTAACCTAGTATCTTTTAAGCAGTGAGAACTTTATAAATTGTTTTAATTAATCCATCTTGCTGCTTAATAGATCTGAGATCTGGAATTAAGATGAATTTATCACAGCCATATTTCATTACATTTACAAACTGATTTCTCAGTGAAGTTCAATAGAATTTAGATCTTTCTCATCTACTGATCTGTCTAAAATGGCCCTTAAGGAACTTTGCCAGAAATTTGACTTATCTTATAACTTAATGTGAAGTTCCGTATTTACAGGATGCAGTTGTCTGCTAAGATTCTTGATTAGAAATATTACCAAGTCTTAAAATAACACATATATGTCGAATTTAACGAAAAATTATGTCAACCTAAAATACTTGTCAGGCTACTTAAAGCTTCTCCCAACGGTGATCAGCATTGTTATGGATGTTCTGTGTTGCACTTGAGTTCGAATGACAGTTTTGGAGGTTTGAAATATACAAAGCACTCGTAAGTATTCCTTTCCGGACATTTATTTTTCAAATGTGCAAAGCAAATAGCCTAATACTAATGTATTTTGATTCTATCATAGGTTGCATATTGAACTATGAAGTGGTCCTTAGATGAACTTATCTTCAACTCTCTGGATATTAGTGTCACACTACATATAAATTACCTAGACTTTATCTGCTTATGGGAATTCAAATTAGGTTTAATCAGGGGATGGTAGAGACTGATAAATAATTTAAAATGTAATAGATAAGGTACGAATTTTCCATCTAACATAAGATATTGAAGCTATTGATTTAATCAGGGGATGGTAGAGACTGATAAATAGTTTACAATGTAATAGCTAAGGTGTTTTCCATCTAATATAGGATGTTGAAGCTATTGATTTTGATTCTGTTTGCGTTGATGCCTTTTGTTTTTTGTGTTAGAACATAGATATTATTTTTATTGTTGATTGGATGTGTTTATTTTTTAAGTAGAAGTGTCTGCTCGCCATATGTATGTTGTCAGGTGTTAAGGCACCAGAAAAACATAACAAGTTGTCAAAGCTCAACCTTATACTGCCCATAATACATCTGAATTAAAGCTTCCTTTGACTATTAAGAGAAGCAGTTTATGCAAGGTTGTAATTAATAAAAAGAGGATTGCAAATGAAGTCTCCACAAACATACCACAAAAAGCAAAGTAGCCAAAAGCGTGGACTGGCTTAGGTAAAAACACCTGTCAAGAGATAAAATAAAAGATAGTCACAAAACTCAAGTGAGAAACACAAAGAGGAAGATATGTCAACTTCAGGAGGAGATTGGTCATGATCAAGGCAAGGGACCCAACCAGAACTGAGTGTTTGACACCAATTCATTCCACAGGTTCCTAAACATCAGGGGATGGCTCCAATGGCTTGGGTCGTCAAGAGATGGCCAGGGCTAGATTTGAGAACTGCTTGTCGTTCTGGGGTGCGGCTGGGGGCTAACTACTCTCATGCTTGTAAAGTTGTACCTCTTGTGCCCCTCGAGGGTTCACTATCAACTTTGTGAGAACCTGCTAAAATGAGTTGTAGTGAGGGGCAAGGTGGCACAGGAGGCCCCACCCCAAAAATCTAGAAGCTGTTGGAGATGCTCCATCTCCATTCTTAATTTTTACACTTTGCAATGTCATTTAGAAAGACAAGCTGGCGCAGATTAGGGCATCATCATACTGTGGAAAGTTCCTTGATGGGACTGTTAAATTTAAAACAACATCATCACATTTCCTTCATAACCAAAACAGGATTTTGGCTCTCACATGCATCCAAGCAAATTAAAGCTCAATGGCCCAAGGCAGTGTGTTGCCTAACCACTAACAAGGTAGCTCTCCATTACATGGAGGGGAGGAGGTATTATTGACATAGCGACTTGGCCTAGGCCCACGCAGATTTGGATAAAGAGATAAAACAGAAAATATTCTTGAGGGCTTCTCTTTGCCCATAATGTGGCCAACGTGGGTTTTTCATCCCTAAGTATGATAATCTCTTATCCACAAGAAGGTCTCCAATGCTAAACATGAAGCAAAAATAGCTTTCGTAGGTTCCAAGACTAGTTAGCAAATATTGGGAAGATGAAATAACTATGTTTTTGGCTTAGATTTCAGGTGCAAAAGCTTGTTTAGCTGGCCCTCCGACAATGGGTTAAAGCAAAGCTACGTGTATCCCATAGTAGGTTTGTGTTTGGAGAAGGTTGCCACTTTTCCCCATTTCCAGTGACAGCAGCATTGGAATGCCAAGTTTGAGCATGAGACCATTAAGAATGAGTCCTTAAACCTGTTCTAAAATAAACATATCCATGCTAGCCAGTCTTAGTTTTATTTTTGCTCAAAGAAAGGGAGCTAGTTCCTCGATCTACCGGTAAAGAATTCATTGGATGAGTTAATGCCTTTCTTGAAAAGCCTTAAGGCTGAGACCTAGGGAGACTCGAACAGCAGCTTGCCCTCAAACTTCACAAGAGGGGACCACCACAGCTGGTGATCATTAAATGACATGCCATATCTGAGAAACTAATCCTTCTGGGAAAGAAAAATCTTAACAGCCTCACAAGCCTTCCAAATGCTCTGCAAAACAAAAGTACTACTACTAACAACTTTAACTTGAGAAGGGGTGATAAAAAGCCCTGCCATGTATGCTTCTTGAGTGGCAAAACTTGATTGTTTTGACACAGGAGATGGACCTTTCAAGCGTCATTTCCCTTAACAGCTCGAATCATCCACTTGGCACATAAGGTTTGCAACTGAAGGTCGGTTGATGATACCCAGAACGGCCAACTCTTGAGGCACACAACACGACACCTAATTAATTATGTTGAGGCTTTGAGCCCCTTCCTTTTGTCACTCTTGAGTCTTAGACCATAAGAAATTTCAGAGATCCTTATCTAATCTTGCATAAGTTATTTTAGAGTTACATGAAGAGTAGTGGGTTTTAAACAAAGCCTTCATGCAAATTTGAAATCTCGCTGTCAAGGCTGAGTGTTTAGCAATCCCTTGATATGTTCATCTGTACTTTTTGGACCACCACCTCCCATAGATCTTGAGGAGAATCCTAGTAGGTGAAAGGGATGATCAACAATCTGAAAACTTGGCCAGGTTCGATGACTCCAGCCCAGTTTTGAAAGGCTAGCTAGTTGGCGATAGGCTGTTGGCTCTGCTTGTAGCTTTGAGTTTTAGGCTTTAGCCCATAGAATATTAGATTTTGAAGCCACACAAAAGGTGTTCAGACATTCCATGGCGGTCTTCCACGAAGTTTGTTCCTCTACAATTGTTAGAAATGAATGGTTGACAAAGTGACCATTGACAAGCTGCTCTACTGTAGGGTTCGGGGGAAGGATTTCTCTAATTAGCTCCATATCGACTTTCGTACACAGAAGGTAACCTAGGGCTGCAGCAGCCAAGACATGTAAGGTTTGGGCTAGGGGACACCCTTGCTGAATCGATCAAGAGGGCCCAACTTCTTCAGATTTGCTTCTGTTAATGGAGAGACAGGGCTAGACATCTGCAAAGAGGGCCTTGACTCTACTGATGAAGGTGTGACTAAAGCCCAAAACGCTGAGCATCGTTGGAATGAAGTACCATTACACTTGCGCATAAGTTTTCTCAAATTCAATTTTGATAAATGAGGCATCAAGGCCTGAGCCCGTTCCATGCCTTCCTTTACTGCAATGACATTATCCAGAATATAGCATCCCCAGATACACTCTACTCTAGGCAGATGATTTTTGGAAGAATATGCTTAATGTGCAATGTAAGCACCTTGGCCAAGATTTCATATGATGTGTTAAGCAAAGTGCTGGGTCTCTGGTTGGTGATCAACTTCAGGTCTCCCACTTTAGGAATGAGCATGATAAGGCCCTGATTGATTCCAGCTCCTAGAGACCGGTTTTTGGGAGCTTCTTTATAAACTTGAAGAAGGTTCAGCCCAATAAATTCTCATATGGACTTATAGAACTCACAAGAGAATCCATCGAGGCTAGGTGCCTTATCATCAGCCATTTCGTGGAGGGGACTGGCCATAATATTGACCTGTTATAGTACTGCCTGATTACAGAGGAAATTATTTACACTCAGTTGTCTGTTTACTTCCCACTCAGATTGAAGTACACCTTAGTTACTGAAATGACTGATGCTTTTAACAACTATCTCCTAATCAGCTCAGCTTTAAATTTTACTTAAAACTTAACAGTGTACAGTCTAAATGTAGGTAATTGAAATCCGTATATGGGATTTGAGTTAATTGCACAAGTAAAGCGATGCTTAGTTACAGTTTACTAGTCTGCAAGACAGGATTTATTACGCCATGCAAGCCAAACTTATTTGCTCAATTAACCTAAAACATCAGTGCTTGCCCAGTGGCCCTAATATTGGTTTCTTTGACTATAACCAGGAATCTGAGTGGTTGGGAATCAATTTGAAAAAATGGTTGGATGATGAGTACTGCCCTGAGATTGCCAATGAAGAGATCAGCAAGCGCTGTGCAAAAGTCTATTACTACTGCTTGATGGAAAAGCAAGCAGACCTTGGTGAGATTTTGATGCAGATGGTAAGAAATTTAGAAACATTCTCTTTCAAAGAAAGCTTTCACGGAGCGTTTTCAGCATCTAATGCTGCTGTCCACCTCATAACAATGCGGATCCAAGCCACAGAGGAAACTCAAAAGAGAGAGCACTGACAGCATACAAGTATTTGATATCACGGACCATTAAAGGTGGAATTCTGCTTAATACAATTCTAAGTCTGCCATGGTATTACTTGTATTAATACATACATGTAATTTGAAATCTATATGTTAAATGGACCAAAAAGCAGCAACGCACTCGTTAAAGTCTGTTTGCGACCATGAGCATGCTTCCCACCACTCCTTATATATAATATATGCTTACTTTTAGTATGTTATTTTATTTTAATTTTGAAATAACTTGTTATCTGCCTATTTCCTCGTTTGAGGATTTGGAGTTTTCATTAATCTCTCTGTAATTGCGAATTGACCTATGCTAGTGGGCATTATGTATGGAGATTTTATGGGTATTTTAAAGATCTAGACCTAAGTGTTGTTTAAATGTGGAGAGTAAGCTGACTTATGGTCGTATCTGATGTAGCCCACACAAATGGCACTTGCCAATAGGGGATTTAAGTGAGAATCACTTTTATAAGTGTAAGGTGCATGAAACGACAAATACTCGTTCATCATTGATCTGTAGTGACCTTGGTTTTGTTTCATGATAAGCTGTTGTAGGAGATCTGTGTAGACAAGGACCTTTGTGATTTGTATTCATTATTGAATTTGTCTTTACTTCGTTTATAGTCTATAATCTTTTTGTATTTATTAATGAATTTGTCTTTACTTCGTTTACAGTCTATAATCTTACTGTGTGTGTTTTCAACTTTGTAATTTTGTATCCATTTGCTATCTTTAATGTCATGTGTCACCAATTGCATGTTATTCTCTTACCAAGCTTAATTTGGCGTTTGTTCTGTAACAAGTTTTGATGGCAATACTTTGTGTTTTTTCAACTGTTCAGTTGAGTACCCATTTCTATTTTTCATGTCATGTATCATTGCTTGCATGTTATTCTCTTACCAAGCTTAATCTGGCGTCTGTTCTGTAAGAAGTTTTTATGGCAAAAGACACAATGCTATTAATTGTAACGCTGTTGGGTAGGTTGGATTGTGCTATATTTATCTTATGCCTTATTTTTTATGACAAAGCAAGGATATGATTGACCGGAAAATTGAGCACATTCGGTGACAGCACTACAAGTAGTGCCTTATAAATGAACTAGCATCTCTAATGCAACTAACATTGTATTTGCAAGGGTGATCATTAGGCTTTTTGATGTCTAGGGCATCTATTTCAAGGAATCTTAAGATTGTTTTGATTTTGTAAAAAGATGTAATAATGTCATTGTAAAGTCTGCTATGGTTATTGTCAACGAACTACGAAGGGGAAGAAGAGACCAAAAATTGGGTCCGGCGTAAACGTGTCTTTGGTGATGTAGATTTAATAGTGAGATATCTTTTTCAGTTATATGCTTTTTATTTTATATATGTAAAAAAAAATTTAGCTTTATAAAAAAAGTGTTATTCTCTAGAAGCACACATAACAATATAAGAGAAACAATACACTCTCAAGGTTAAGGCACTCTGATTATCCCATCTTATAAGTTTGTTTTTGTTTTTGTTTTTTTTTTTTTTTTTTTTGGTTTTTTAGTCTTAAATGTTTTGTAGGAGTTTCTCATGTCCTTAGCATTTTTGTCCTCAATGCTTTTGCACAAACCTTCGAAGTTGTTTTTTTGGATTTATGAAGTTTTTTGCACAGAAAGCTGCTTTCTACAGCCTAGTATGAAGGAGATGGGTAATTCTTTCTGTCTTCAATGTGGAATTGGCATGCGGCACATAAAAAAATTATAAATTATTAAGTAAATTTTGTTAGTTTTAGTACGAAAATTATGAACCGCCCTTAGTTAAGAACCCATAATAATTTGATTTTGTAACCTTTTTAAGATTGCAAAACTTGAGTAAAGGTTTGCACGCAAAAGATTTGACCATTCTTAATGCATGATAGATATATAGTTAAGATGAATCTGCACTAGTTAAATTAATGGTACAAGTTTCTTGGTGTCTTCTCAAATCTTTATGAAACCACTGGATTGCATTTTAATTCACCTAACGTCCATAAGTGAATCCATAATTTTAACATCATTTTCCCAATATCTTCCCCCACACCATATAGGTCATGGATCTAAACTCACCCCTCATTTCTTTTATTGAGGTAAAAAGAGTTGTTTCTGCACCTTGAGCTATAAAGACTTATCATCCATTTATCAACATTTTTGTTATTGTTTATTGATGCTCTTCCAACTCCATTATTTTTTAATTTCTCTTTTACCACTTATATTAACTTTTGAATTATCAACTTTTACCTTCTTAACTTGCCACTAGAGGATAGTTCCATGGAGGGAATAAATTTATTTAATTGAATTGCATTATTGTGAAGTTTTCTTTATTCATTTTCAGTAGTCTCAAGAAGAAAATTACTAAAAAGTGATTTGGAATCGATCATTATAATATAAATTTTCGTCATTTTGGGCACTTTTTGTGGTGTAAAATAGAATTATTGCCTTGTTAACTATTCTAGGGATTGACCATAGTGTAGTAATATGGAGCCCTAGAACGTGTGAAGCCTATTTTGAGTATTAGATGAACGTTCCCCCCCCCAAAACTTTATGAATATAGTTTTGAGCCCTTGACTCTATTTTACTTTATGAGAGATTTCTAATGATACAAATATCACTTTCATCAAAGTTTGTTGGAAGTTATTCTTTCAAAAAGTTGATCTATGTTTTTATCGTTATGGTACCCAATGGATGCCATGTCAATTCCTATTACTCACATTTGAAGCTAATCACATGTAGACTTTCAAGAAGGTTCTAGAGGGCTCAAAACCCTAACTGTAATTACGAGATTGCACATGCGAAAACCCTAACCCTTACGATAGGGAGTATGAGGTGTTAAAACTTTAGTTGCCATGAGAAAAATGATTGGTTTTATTCCTATTGATATGATGAGAAAGGTGCAATGATCATTTCTTGTAGGAGTTTCTCCCTCATGGATTTCTCCAGGGTATATTTTGGTGTTAATGGTGTTATCTTATTACCTCTAGAACTTTTCTCTTATTTTCACAATTATTCTTCACAATGATAGTAGTATGCTTTTAGTATGAAAGCTTAATCATTAGTAATCAAATATCCCAATTTGATTTCATCATTAATTTAGTTGCTTCGAAATTGCTTTGAAATTCTCAATCAAGCGATTGAAGAAGTAATATAATTACATGTTATGGGATAATTTCTCCATCATTCATAAGGAATAACGAACAATCATTTCACCTAAATCCTTCCACTACCTTTCCATCATATTCACTCTGCTCATCATTTTCATACATTCACCACCCTTAATAACAACGATAAAGAGAGAAATAGAAATTTGATACTTCCCAAACATTGAAGGATGGCGTCTGTCATGAGATTCGAACCAATTTGGCATCAATTTTTAGAAACCTATCCAAAGGGTAGAGAAAGATTTTAAAAAGTAGATGGTTGAAATTTTTGGGACATTCGATTAAAGATTACATAGTATTTCTTAGTTGAAGCCATTGAATTACCAAGGATGGGAGAGAATTGGTTTAAAAACTAGAGGTTCAAAGGAGAAATATGGAGGTAATTTTTGATCAGTCTTGACATGACAATAGCAAGTTGGAAAAATGGCATACCAATCTTAGCTTTTAAGGGAAAGTGGAGGGATTTTGTTCTCATTCTCCAAAATTTGATCACTTGTGAAGATAGGTATGGTCTCATAATGTTCTACCATATTTGTTGCCTAGTGCATTTCCAAAGACGTGAAATAATTTTTGCTCATTATCTTTATAATAATCTTAAGAAAATGGCTTTGAAAGTAAAGAAAAACCCAATAATACAAATAGAAGTATATATCATTTTTGGCTTGTTAAAATCTTGATTGAGAAGGATTTGCATAAAAAATGGGATGATTGGGATAGTTTTTTTTTAAAGAAACCACTTTAAAGAAACTCTAATAGTTTCACAAGGAATAGATACTCCAATCCATAAGAAAAAGCAAACTAGTGCTAGGGTTTTGGAGCCCAAGACTCAAAACCCTAAGCCCATAACAAAATATGCAAGTGATTCTACAATAGAGTCTGCATGCCTGCAGATGAGCCAATTAGAGAATTCAAGGACAAGTTTGAAGGAATCCTATGCCTATAGATACTTTTGGGCCTTAACGATCACTAGTACTTGAAGGGAGGGCTTCTACTTATAAACCAAGAAAGGCTAAGGTGAAAGCACAAAAAAAGAAAAAGGGAAAGAAATATCAAAAGAAGAAACCTTTTGCACCAAAGTAAAAGAATGATCCAACCACAAAGGAAGTCATAATTAAAGAAGTCATGAAAGGAAAATGTTCAAAGAAGAAAAATTCAAATGAAGTAACCCTAAATTTAATGATAGGCCTCGAGGAATTACTCAAAGTGTGACTGAGGGAATTATAGAGAAAGGAAATGTTGATTATCCAATTTTTAGCATTGAAAACTCTAATGAAAAGGGAAAAAAGTCATCAAGGAAAACAAACAAGAAACTAAGGGTTTCTTCTTTGAAGACATCTACAACATGTTCACAACAAATAGACACTAGTCCAAGAATTGATATTGTTCAGGAAGCTCCATACCAAAAAGAGATCAGTCCATAAATCAACATTGCTCAACAAAAGGGACATGAGTATATTAATTTTCTTGAAAGAGAAACTCACAAAGAACAGGTGCAATAGTCCTCTAATCATTCCCTTGTTTTTAGTTCACTACTCTCTCCTCTGCATAGTTTAGTACCATCTCATATAGACAATCCACTAGCTGATGATTTTAAAGAAATAGATTCAGTTGAAAAGTTAGAACAAGAAATCAAAGAGTTAAAAAATTTAGGAAAAGCACATTAAAAGTGAAAATGGTCTTGAATACTTAGAATAAGAAATTGTTGAAAATGATGTAGCACAAGTACAAACAGAATTTAGAATTCAAGAAATTCATTGAGAAGATGCATTCCAAAATTAAAAAATTGAATGCAAAGATACTCTTGAGGAAGCCAAGGTGGTCAATTGCTATGAGGAAGAAGGGAGCTCAAGGCAATAACATGGATATTCTCATCCAAGCTACTAAAAACTATACAGTGACAAAGAAACAATTATAAAATTTTGCGATTTTGTTGGTGCATGAGGACACATAAAATCCTCAGCATGGTGAAATGTTGAGGTTTGACATTCTTTTTTTGTCACTCTGTTATCCCTATTTTCATTTACTTTTCCTCTTATAATCACATCATAGCTATCGTTCGACAATCACTTTTTGTCAGTTTGTTATCCCTAGTTTCATTTACTTTTCCTCTTATAATCCCTTCATATTTATCGGTGGACAATCTCTTTTTGTCACTTTGTTATCCCTAGTTTCATTTACTTTTCCTTGTATAATCCCATCATAATTATCATTTCGTAAACAAATGTTATAATTTATGTACAAACAACATGCTTGAGAGACAATGGTTATAATTGAAGAATTTGAAGGTAATTGTGTCCATCTTTCTAATAAGTTTTGTGTGTTTCTTTCTAAAAGCAACTTAAGATGTTATGACAATAGAAACTCACACATTTTACAACTATTCCTTTTTGTATTTAGATCACATGTTATAGTATCTCTAGGCATGATCTAACAAAATTGAGAATTGAGGGTTGTGGCAAAAGTTAAAGAGATGGTTTTCCATCTGTAGCCACCATTAAAAGGGTATCCATGTCACCAACAGAGCTCGACCAACAACTTATGCTAGAGACAAAGTAACAACTCAGGTGGTGGTTGAGTCTCAATACAATTATACTTTGTGATGGATTACAATCCTATGAAGAAGAGTTATTGAGAGAGATTCATGTTGTCGTAATGAATCTTTAGAATCATCAAAGTCACTCTTTTATTTCCATAAAATATAAAAAATATTACGTATCCCCGAAGCTTAGCAACGAACTTTGAAGATTGTTTATTTTTTATATTATAAATACCCGTGCATTGATTGGAGAATATATGTCTAATGTATTAGAAACAACTCTCAACATAATATAGTATGTTTACTTGGTACTTATAATGCATTCATTTTCGATCTATTGGTATTTGCTTATCCACTCTAAGTTTTAATTAAGCAACATGCAAACCAACTAGGAGAACCCCCCGCAAGGACGCACATTGTCACTATCTTCTTTAGATAGTAAATTCATATCTCATTTTGTTCCATGGAATAGACTAAATTGTAGTTGATTGGTGTTTAAATAACTTTGTTCCTAATTAGAGTAATTGATTTACAATTAGTTTTAAATTTCTCATTTAATTGAATATGAATATAGAGCTTTGTATTGTTTTGCTTGTGCAGGAATCCAGAGTCTCCTATGGAATTTTTTGTACTTATATGGTCAAAGTAGCTCTATTGGATCACAAGAATTGAGCCTTGAGTTACTTGTTTAGGAAAGAACCTTGAGCAACATATACAAATTTGTCTCAATATTCTTTTATTGCTCCTTCACTGTTTATATTTGCATAGATTAAAGGTAGGATCATAGGGATTAAGCCTTGTGTTACTTGTTTAGATAAGAACCTTGAGCAACATGTCGAAACTTGTCCCAACATTCTTTTACGGTCTTTAACATTAGCATAGATAAGCACATTAGAATTTACTCCTTGCATGTACTTTGTTGTACTCTTCATAAGTTTACCAACTTGGATTGATAAATTTAATGTAACAAAATTATATCACAATTAAATTGACTAACACTTGACATCATGTAATCATCACAACTTTTGATCCATGGGATAATACCAAGCCAAATATGAACACTATTACAAGCTTTCCATAAAATCCAATTACCTAATAGAGGAATGGAAAGTATTGGGGATTTCCTTACCATGGAAACACAATAACAATTATTAATTTGATTTGTCGTCCACTCTTTTGTAGTCAATGACCAAATATACTTTAGAATTCCTTATTTAAATCTTCTCCTTTAATCAATTTCCATAAGCTCTTAACTATAAGAGCCATGCTAAAATGAAATATGTTCCTGAGTTCCCAAACCTAAAACTTATTTGGCTTTTCTAGCTTGCCCCATGTCACCAATTCCATCTTCTCCTTCTCATTTTTCCTTTTCCAAAGAAATCTAAATATCCATCCTCCGATTTTAAGAATTATCCTCTTAGTGTTGTAAACCAAGGATTATTAATAGATTGGAATATACTATAAAATATCCTTGATAAGAGTTGATCCACTAGAGAGTTGCATCTATTATGCCAAGAGGGAATATTGTGTTCTATCTTACTTTATAACCAAAACTAATTTCTAAAAGCATACCAATTATCCTTTAGCTGATATCCCAAATATTTGAGACCGTAAGAAAATCTACTTCTTGGAAAAGTAATAATGTCATAATGTTAGTATGTTGTTCTACTATTGTCTTATGAAACATACTGAAAGGCTTCAATACGTTTTCCTCTATATCTTAGTAGCCTTGTAGTACAATTCTAGAACTATATGGATAGCCTTTGCATCCCTCATAGACCCATTTCCTAAAAGTAGATTATCATCGATGAAATGTGAAAGGGATATATGTGTTTGATAGTTATCCCTCTAAGTAATTCATTGGATTTCTCATGGATCAAGCATATACTTAGACCTTTAGTTACTAATAGAAAACTAGATGAGAGAGTGGAGAACCCCACCTTAATCCCTTGGAGTGCAAGAGAAAGAAGTTGTAGAACCATTAACATGTAATGAGATGGAAGTAGAAGAGTAACGTACTTCCAACTCGTTAATAAATCAAAAGAGAAACCTACATGTTGCGTCAGCTTATTTGAAATTTCTTAAGTAATACTTATGGCTTCATGGATTTTCCTACCATTTATAAACCCAAATTGCGCACCTTATATAGAATTAGATAACATTGGTTTAAGCAAGGAAAATTTTAGGGGCTAAATGATCAAAGGTGGGTTAATTTTCCATGCTTTTTAAAAAAAATACCTTTCACCAATTTCCTTTTTTTTCCAAAAATGATTCAGCCAAATTTTATATTATAAAGTTATCTTACCTATAAATCAACAAAATTATATAGAGACTGTATAAAATCATTAGAAATTTGAATGTTTTTGCAAAAATATCACCAAACATTTTGCATTTATCGTACTAGGGACTAGTGAGATTCGCCAAGGTTTCTAAAGTTTAAGATAAATTTATATCCTTAAATGTTCTATGGGCTTAAGCCTTATAGCTACAACTTTTGAAATAATCTTATATACCACATTGAAAAGTGAAATGGGTCCAACATTTTCAAAGTTATACAAACATATTTATTGGGTATTGCTATGTGGAAAATTCACTTATGCGGACAAAAATGAACTCCCTAGATCTAATGGTCTAATCTAGAACAATAAATGACAAAAATATCTATGTTTTCCTTAGAGATATTAGAATACAGAAAAGAGACCTACCTGGAATCTGTAGTAAGTCCTCCTCTTCTCATTGCTTGTAAGTTCCAACTTTAGCTCCACACGCTATAAATGGAACTTGCAACAATGACTAAAAAAAGCAAAAGAAATACAATATCCATATAGCATAAACTAATGTCTCTAATCAATGAGTCATAATGGCATTGAAATACATAAGCATCAACATGACACAAATATAGGAAAACAAAGTGCTTTTTGCATTAATAAATGGAGAAAGTTAAAACCATTTATAAATGTTGACTTTGTAGATGTCTCCCCAATTATCTTTTCCTTCCTTGTCACAAATAAAACCTACAAAATCAACCCTAATGCATATATGGATGATGATTCCTTAAGCTCAAGGATGCAACATGAAGGCACTAGTAATCTCCAAAAACCAACCCAAACTCTATAGGAGGCAGTAAATTTATAGGGTGAAAGTGGTAGTTTAGGATTTACCAATCTAGGCTTGAGATTCACATATGAGGGAAGATAAGCTCTAGGGATAAAAGGTAAGACCACTAGGGTAGGATCATATAGGAATTCGAGATCTCTCTCCATGGGAGATGGTTAAAATCATCTCAGAAGCTTCTAGAAGGAGAAGATTCAATTTTTTTTTTTTAATTTTCTCGAAATTATAGAACCATCGCACTTGCAAAGTAGAACAACTTGCGCTACTCAGTGCAGATGCTTAAGTATGCAACATGCGACCATCGCAAGTGGATAAATATGCAGGGTTTGCTGATGCTAAAAACACTATTTTTTTAGGTGATTGACTTTTTGAAGAGGTGATGATTAGGGATTTGCGAAGGGATACTGAAAAAGTGTTAAGGATGTTGATTGTTCTGGGTTTTTAGGCCATTTGATTGGATGTGACAAAATGACCTGTAATATATTGCCCCCTAAAGTATGAAGTCAGAAGCAGTGGATGAGGACTAAAGTTATTTTCCTTGTGACAAGTATAGATCAAGAACAAATTGGTCGAGATCATCATCTATTACAATACATATAATCATCATGATATCATTGCTAAAGGAGGCATACCCATGCTCAACATATAGGCCAATAATACAAGTACAATGATAAAGAAGTCTCGTCCACTGATGACACAACATGGACCCATGCTTGGATGATTGTCTGAATGATCATAGCCACCATACTTTGTAATCTTGTATGAATCCTGAAATCATAGCCTAGATGGATGGAAATAGATCCAGGGTCTTCTACCTCGTCATTCGATAGTATGAGTCTAACCATGCGAATAAATGAGCTAGAGTCAAACATGGTAGACACCATATGACTACCGGCCAATGATATAAGTCGTTAATAGATGTGAGTGAAACCATCGATAATGATAATGGCTCTCAAAGCACTATAATACAATCTACGTGGTGTGAATGAATGAGTTGAAGTCGACACCACACAGAATCTTCCGTTCGAAGGCCAATGATGAAGACTTGTCACCGAGAGTGAGGAAATTTTCCATTGAGGTATGTAAGCTCCAAGGTATCGAAAGAAGTTTCTAGGTCAACTTCTTGGACAATGAGTTGATGTCGATAGGAAGCAACTCATTGCAAGAGGGTCTTTATGTATCTCTCATCAATGACACGAAACATGTATCACGATTCAAGACAGAATGATGCTGATGTAAAGTTGGTTCAGGCATGACAAATATGAAGTAAGGCTTAAGGTATTGTAACAAATGTTATTTGAAGAACTTCTCTTGAACATATCGACGAAACTTTATGGAGTTGGCAACATTGACTCAAAATTGATTATGAAGACTTTTGATATGGTGTGATTGACCAAAGAGGTAAGCAGATTTCCCAACCCAACAATCATGGTAATAAAGTGAAAGATTGTCATGTTCAAGAACGACTCACTGCCATTAATAGATTAAGTACCCTGCTTCCTAATTTCCCCAACCATATCTTGTCTCTACCTCTTTATTTTTTACAAGATTGAAGAGGATAACATATGCTTGATCTATAAGTTCATCCTTTAAATGAATCCTTCTAAGTAATTATAATTAAGTTCATTCTTTAGATGAATCATTCTGAGTATTTATAATGAACCCAACATAATAACACAATTCTAGGTGCATGCCCCTAAAGCTTCATTTCATTCACCTAAGTAGACTATCAGTTATTAATACGCGGATGGAATGAAGGTTTATTTACAAGATCAAGTGAAAGACTCGACTCAACCTTTATGATATCTAATTAAATAATTGAATGGGAGAAAAATCTGTTTCAGTTTTTAATAAGATTGACACAACAAAAGAACTATGCTCAAGGGACTTTGTTTCATTTTTTAACGAGCTTGACACAATAAAATGAACTCTACTCCATGGACCTTGTTTCCTTTTTTAACAAGATTGACACAAGAAAAGGAACTCTGCTCCAGGAGCCTGTTTCATTTTTTAACAAGGTTGACACAAGAAAAAGAACTCAGCTTCGAGGTTATTTACTTTGATCATGGCCCATAGGAGGCAATGACTTCAAAGAGGTTCTCATCAGATAGGAGGACAACACTCTATAAGAGAGACATATCAAGGGATCTAATGGAAATATCAGGGTCCAATTCCTTTAGTAAATGATTCACATATCACCTAATGGATCTACGTCAAAAGAAGGTGAGTAAACAGTAAAAGGCTCTTCTTCAATAGGAGATACAGGCACGTGACAGGTTGCCACATAATTGAACTATGGTAGGGAAGATACCACTTGCATATTTGGAAAATTCAGGGAAGCTGAATGATTGGTAGTCAAATAAGGACCAACTAATGAATGTTGGTTGATAGTCACAATTTTTCCATTAGGCGAGAAACACATCACTCAAAAGAGTGTGGACATGACAATGTTCATAGCGTAAACATAATCTCTCCCCAGGAGAAAATTGAAATCCAAGGGGCCCATGACTACCATAACATCAATACAAATGGTTTTTACTTTCAAAGTAAAAACAACTGAGGAAGGATCCCTAAAGGTTGACTTGTTCTTCTGTTAAAAGTTAATAGATTCAGAGCAGCGGCACAAGTTGAAGAGAACTTAAACCTTGATAAGTAGAGGATAAAATTCTAACAAAATCTCCCTCATGTATAATAGTGTGATGAATGTTTTTATCACAAACGTTCGCCGTGATCTGAAAAGGCATGTAAGGGATATGAGGTTTAGTTAATTGATTCCAATCAAAGGTAATGACCTGATTTCTTGTAGAGGATTTCGTAGGAATAAGAGAGATTCCCTCTCATTCGACAAAATGAAGAAATGAGAAGACACTAAGTAGTATGAATCTCACTCTCTATGGAAAAAGTGCAATCAACTAAAGGTGGGATCGAGTCAACCATTTTCTCAATCAATGATTGGTTGGGAAAAGACTCATGGGATTAATGTTTAGAGAGAGTGGGATTGATTGGATTCAGATCAATCACTTCATCAGCTAGTGGAGGATTATGAGAAAGCTTCTGGTAACCAGTTGGAACTCGTGGCTGAGAAGCTGTAAGGTTTTCCAACACTTTTGAGGATTCATTTATACGAGGACAAAGGTGAATATGATGATTCCCTTCACATAACATACATGGAAACTTAAATTTACCCTTTTTCCCATGGACATTACTATCATTAGTTGATGGTTTATCGCCAACATGATCTGAAGAAGCTAATGATAAGGGTTGATGTGAGCTTGTGGACCACACTTATAATAACTATGGAATACCAAGTCAATCTCTAAGACGGTGGTCACCCTTGTAAATCATGCAAGGGAGTTTAACTTTGCGGGGATTTGAAGGCTTCTCAACATTAGTTGCATTCATAACAATGTTTGCTTGGTTGCCCCTCTACTTATTTTTCCTCTTCTTCTTAGTTTACTGGTTACTAGAATCAAGACTTTCACCATGCGAAGCTGAAGAAAAGGATGAAGAAACAATAGGTGAAGAATGCAAAGGATCAACTTTAAGATCAACTTGAGGTTGATGTTTTTCAAGTGGAGGACTACGTGGTTGAGGAGCAGTTTGGACGTTCATGACCAAGGAGGTCGAAAATAACCAAACTGGTAAACCAATGATAAATCCGGGAAGGGACAATGTTGCCATATAAGGAGCACCATTTTTTCCAAAAGAAGGAAAAGGACAAGGATTCCTGTCAAAGGGGTTTCCTTGACTGGTGGAAAAAGGAACTGTTGCCATTAGTCTCAACTTAATATCTACTAAGGAGTTGTTCCACGATGAGGGTGTTGTTCCATAGTCAATTAAGTGATTTTAGAAATTAAAGGCACAAATAAAACAAAATAGGGGGTAACTAGGCAAAAGGGTTTACCAGCAAATGTGAATTGCAATATATCGTTTCTAGAATGTGCAAACAATCTCCCAAAATGTTGTGTTCGATGTATCATAGATAACAAGGCTGCCAACTCAGTTACTTATGGCAGGATAACAACCTATAGGGGACTTCCAAAATATACCCGGAGGTACATGGAAGCACAATCTATGGTAGTGTTGTCTAATGCGTCCTATACAATAGGAAGTATTCCAATATACTTTTCATATGTGGAGCACCATACGATATACCCAAGGGTACATGGAGAACGATCTTATATACTTACATACATGGAATATCGACTACCCCCATAATGTAACCCATATAAATAATGATGAATCCTACGTGTAAGACGCCATAACAAATCTCTAGCCTAGACCTCTATGTGTGTTGTTAATGTTCTAAATCATCCTTAGGTTAATTGAGTAAATTTTAAAGTTGATCTTCAGTTAAGTTTCA
Organism: Pinus taeda; assembly: GCA_000404065.3. Lineage (NCBI taxonomy): Eukaryota > Viridiplantae > Streptophyta > Pinopsida > Pinales > Pinaceae > Pinus > Pinus taeda. The sequence continues at coordinate 6,597 of APFE030536458.1, read as the reverse complement.
ATTTCAAGGCTCATGGTATGAGTTCACCTAAATTCCCTATGATGCAACTAGTATGCTAATAAAAACTCTTTCAATTTTCGATCAAGATCTATTTATGAGAGGGAAGAAACAAACAATGATGCAAAAAACAAAGAACTTTTGAAATATATCTTTCAATTTCACCATTCCAATTCAATTCAAAGCCCTAAATGATGCCAAACCATGCAATGCAATCTATGCACAGTTCCCCTAAAAATTATGCAAATGTAATTTATGCACAATTTCCTTTCTTTGTGTGAAAATGAGAATTCTAATTATGTAAATGTAATCTATGAAAGAGAATTATTCAAAACAAACACAAGATGATTCCAAATCAACGAAAGAACAATATAACCAAACTACCTATGAAAGCAGTGCCTTCTTTCACTAATGCAATAAAAGAACCAATTAAGTGTAAACGAAATTCCCAATGAAATCAAATGTAATCTGAGATTCCATTAACAGAGGACTCAAACTGAAATTGGGTGAAAATTCTAGAGATAAAAAGAGATGACACTCAAAGGCGATTCCAAAGAGCAAAACTAGTCAAAATCTGCCCCCCTAGCAGAGTCGCCAATTTGTTATGAGGAAATTTCACTTCTAGAGACAAAAATGAACTCCCTAGATCTAGCAGTATGATCTAGAACAATGGAGGAAAAAAAGATATATGTTTCCCTTAGAGAGATTAGAATATAGAAAAGAGACCTACCTAGATCTATAGTAAGTCCTCTTCTCCTTTCTTGTAAGCTCCAAGTCTAGCTCCACACGCTATACATGGAACCTGCTGTTAGGGTCTTATAATTATTATAGGGTCACTTGATGGTGATTATTATATTTCAAATGTTGTAAATAATATTCCATATTGTAAATTATTTCCAAAAATGGTCAAAACCTTAAGAAAAATAAAAAAATATGCTTGCAAGACGAAATATAGGATTAGAGGATAATTAAGTATGTTTAGATTAAATTAATCACATCATTTAAATGTGATTAAATACATCTGTAATAAAGACCTTGGTACTATATTTTGATTTTATTGTAAGGTTGAAAACGATAAAAAGGGATTTGTCACATGGGGTTAAACAGTGGCAGCTTTCGCGCTCCTCAATCCTCTTGCTCTATAGATTGACGGCTCAAAATCCTTTCTAGCCCCCCTTCTCCATCCTATATTTACCACAAGGAAAAGGTGGGGGGGGGGGGGGGGGGGCGTCCGAAATGCACCTACCAGTCCCACGCTACATGTCTTCCCCTTTTCATTTTTCCCAACCCCCCCCCCCCCCCCTCAAAATACTGCCTACCACTTCGACCCCCCTCCAAAAACTGGTTACCACCTTCCTACTTACCACTCTCCTTTCCCACCATCTTTCCCATGCACTCCTGGTTATGTTACCCTCCATTCCCCGACTGCCATGTCGCCTCCCGCATCCACATCATTCATTTGTCTCATGATCAATTGAAACTATGATTTTTCATCTACGCTACATTGATTTCAAACATGGTTTCCACACCAATGAGGACGAATTTTCAGGAACTAAAACAAATTTTTGTTGCCAGCATCCTCATGTACAAAAAATTCTCTCATTTTTCTAACAACTATTATGGTTTGGGATATATAGATGAAGCTTTGAAGACATACTTTCCCAAAATTTCCTGTTTAGTAATACTTTTGCAGAACATATTGTGGCCAATCAGAGATGACTCTTGAGAAAATGCAAGAGATTTGTGTTCCTAATATGCCAAAGTACAATAACCTACTTCATAATTTACACAGATATTACAAAATGAGATAGACATTTACATCTTTACAGCCTATTTTTCAGACTCTGCGAAGCCCTATTTCAGTCACCATTTTGTAGAGAATGTTGGGAATAACGGGAGCTAAATTTTGGGAAACTGAGAGAGGTTTATATCAATAACATATTTATCTACAATAAACATTGTCACTTGTTACAGAGCTATCTCGGATTGAGATATACAAAGGGATGATTGGACCCTATTTTGCAGAATTTAGGGAGGAAAATGCTCAAAGATAGTTAGCCATCTCATTAACTAAGAGTTGTAATCAAATTCAGATTTCTCTTATTTGTCAACAGAAATCCATAATGATAGTGCTAAGTACATACATTAGTTTTGAATGGCCGACATTTCATTTCTATTTGTGTAAAATAGTTTAGGATCTTTGTAAAAAGATCTTGAGATTTTTATCAAGATGTTTTAGTTTAGAATTTGTATAAATACTTCATCATTTGAAGTAAGAAAGTGTTGGGATTTGTAATGAGAAATACTACCATTAATTGTAAAGTTGTTCACTGAGTTCAAGTGACCTTTTGTAGTAATACGAGACAAGTTGTTTCAGGATTCATGTGCCATATCTATTGGTGAAGTGCATCTACTATTCTTTGTTTATTTTCTTTGTTTATTATGCTTATGTATTTTGTGTTTTGAATTAAGCAACATAAGTTGTGATAAATAGGATTCGTTACCTAGAGTACCCTATTTTGGTTGTTGTTAATTCTACATGTTTCCTCTGATATCAAGTTAAAGGATTCTTAATTGCTCTTTAGCTTCAATTGAATCTATTTCCCTTCTTCTACTTCTTTTCATTTAAATCTAAAATATCCAGTAGTATGCCTAGCTTCTCCTATTTCACTTAAGCTTAATACTTCTGCAAATTGATCACCCCAAGCTCTTCTGACTGCATTGCCCAATGGCCTTCCCTTGCTGTTCCAACCAAACTGTTGGGTGTGAAGCCTAATTATCTTTTGTATTCAAAGGTTTTAGCCGGATGTATACCCGAGGAAGACTGTACGCCCCTCCACGCGGGGGGGTGCAGGGGGGGGGGTAAATCCCCCCCAGCTGGGGGGTCTGGGGGTCAGCGGTCCCCCGAAGCTAAAAATAGACGTAAAATTACCTTGTAAAAGTCTAGTAATTTCTAGTCAACCTGGGCCGTTTATTAGGCGGATGATCTGACAGTAGAAGTTATGTTTAATTTAGGGTTTTTTCCCTAGAGGCAACCCCTCACTATATATGAGGGAATTGTATTGCGTCTATGTGTATCTGTATTTCTGAGTGAGGAAGAGAGGAGATTGAGAGCGAAGAAGGTGTTACAGTGGATCTGTTGTACGTTGTATCTCTTCAGTTTGCTGGATAATATAATAAAAGAAGGACTGGATGTTTCTCCGTGGATGTAGCCCAAACTGGGTGAACCACATATATCTGTGTCTCTCTTGTTTTATGCGTTTTTTGTGTTTATATTTCTGCAATATTTTATGTGTTCCATTGCTCCGTAATATATAATTTTCTAACACCAAACCAATTCAAAAACCAAACCCTGAGCCCAATAACTACCTTGAAATTCACAGTAAACAAAGCTAAATCTCACAGAGAGATCCCTGTCCAAGTTTAGGAGGGATAGATCCTAAACTCGAAAACAGTTTTGATGTTGCCTCCATGGTTTTTTCTTCAGCCTTGAAATGACAGAACACTAACATAGTGGCAACCATACTGGGGATCTGAACATTTCAAGTTCCTAAGAAAAGCATATCAAGTTCCAGATCTGATTACTGATGGTGAACAACGATCAAACACAAAAAGGTTGTATCATTCACCTGGAAACTCCATGTTTCAAGAATCCAGAGCTCAAAGTTTGCATGCAGACTCCCTTATCAAATAATCCAGAATTGTAAATCATTTATGGTGACTCCATTCCATTGTTGATTGTTTTCAAAACGAGTTTAAGAATACAACGCAGGTATGCTCCTATGGACAAATCAAGAATTCCAGGTTTTCCAAATCCCATGCCCAACAATGATTGGTTAATTTAGCTTCCATTATTTAAAGATAAAAAAGGAGATGATGCTATTGTACATTTATTGAGGTTTCATATGAACATCCGTAAGCTTAAAGTCAAATTTCATGAAGATTGTCTTATGAAATTTTTTATGGCAACTTTGGAGGGAAATGATAGATCTTGGCATGAAAATCTGATTGCTACTAGTATATGTTCGTTAAAGCATTTTCATACTGTTTTTTGTGAGAAATACAGAGAGGATTATCCATCTTTGTTGCTGATTCAAAAGTACTGTGATCATTTTGAAAATTTGATTCAATATCTAGAATATTACTATGATGATGATCAGTTTACAAACAATGAAATACTACAGGCTTTAGAGCGAAATCCTTTTCAACATTATGAACAAAAAGTAGAATTCTTGCTCGAATTTTCTTCCCCTTAAGAAGAAATTCAACAGCCTGAACCCAATCAAGAAGAGGACAATAGTGAAAATCAGTAGGATATTTCAGATACCATGGATGAACACATTAACACTATGGTTGTCTCTATCGCAGAAGATCAAATTAAAGAACAAATTCCTTGTACTAATCAACAAGTAAAGGTAATTGCGCATATTGTTGAACATTCATTTGTTGATTTACAACAGTCTTGTGATCCGAAAGAAGAACCAACAGAGCTTAATTCTCTTGATCCACAAGAATAGTTTCAACAAGTAGCTTTTCCTTCAATGATTAAAGACCAATAAGGTTTTCATGATGAAGATCTTGTCTCCAATTCTCTTTCATGTTATATCTTGTCTCAAGTTACAACCCTTGAAGAAGATAATATAATTTCTCAATCATTAGTTTCTTCCCTAAATGTTAATGAAGAAAGGAAAAATATTGATGCAAGTCATATTCCTTCACTTGAAATTAATGAGCATTTGCAACTGTCGTGTTATAGGCATTTTTGGGCACTTCAACCCCAATCATAAATTCCCATAAACTGAGGGCTCCTAAGTCCCTAAAAGTGTTTCTTCATTGCCTAAAGGAACAAGGTCAGCTGATTACATCATCTCCCAGAAGTTCAACACTAAAAACTGCTCATAAATGGTCAAAACTGGACCATACTGAAACCCCAGTGCAGAGGGTGCAATGCATATCACCTTCCCAGTATATAGGGTGTGATGCATACTAAATGGCTCCTTTGTAGGGTGAGATGGTCGGGAATGGACAAATGGCGAGGACAAAATGCGAGGTGGAAGATCAAGGAATCTTCCAGAAGCTTCCCCTCTGACACTTGCCTATCTGTTTTCGACCAGGGATGAGTAAGAGATCATCATTCTCCAAGTGGAAGTAGGAACTATCAGAGAGAGGACACTAATCAAGACCCCAAAAGATGACTCACCACCCTGTAATCATCTATATATGGATCCCTCATCATAGAGATCCGGAGGCTGGAATTTTGTATCTTATAGAGAAGTGTTGTTGGTTTTCTGGTGTAATTTCATAGTGTTGGGTGATATAAGCTTTACTTGAGGTGAAGAAGGGACTTCTTGCTGGAGGATGATGCTGGGTCAGAACATATGGTTGTAATCCTCTTTCTACTTTTCATCTTAATAAAGCTCTTCAAGTTTTCCTCCATATTCTTGTATGTTCCATTATATATGCATTTGTATGGTTAACACACATCTGGTCCTGTGTTATTTATGAATATAGATCTTTGTTCTTCGATAGTAGTATGTTGCTGTGATTCCACAGGTGCTCTTTGAAGCTGGGCAGACAAAGAAGAAGCGACAAATCTCTATTAGGAAGGAGAGGAAATCAAGCGCAAGACTAAGGTTGGTCGCCTTTGTTCCACTCCTATCTATTTTCATAAACGAAAGCGAAAGTAGACTTTACTTGTTTGTTTCTAAGATAGCCACCAATCTTAGTGGGAATAGTAGCATCCGAGTGGACACTATTCCCGGCAACAAAATGGAGACTCCACTGGGGAGCGACTAGATTGTTTGTTAGCCTATCTTTGTTTCTTTTATAAACTTAGAGATGGAGCCTGAAGCCAAGCTAGCTAGCCTTCGAACTGCATTTGTTATACAAATGCAAAGTAGATCAATGCTGCTTCAGTCTATCTCCGGGTTTTGTTTACGAATTAAGCAATCGATCTGCAAACAGTCTAATTTCCCTAAGTGGTGGCTCTAGTAACCTCTTTAGATCACCCCTGTGTTTTACATATAATGAACATTACTTACTCGGCCTAAATCCCTGAATTGAATTGCAAATTTTGAGTAAAAAACTTGTTTAAAGTCTCGCACTGGTACCATCGCACCCTGCCTTCAAGGCAGTCTGTATGCATTGCACTTCCCGAGTGCAGTAGATGCGCTGCATACTGGTTTCACTGTGTAACAGGTGCGATGGTCAGGGAAGGTTAACTTTACCTTCATACTAAAGTTTTTTCTCACTGTTTTCAGTCCTATTCAGGAGTTTTGATGTCTATGGTCAGTGTATTTCTTTGGATACCCCCTTCTCTTGCATTATTTCACCTCCTTAGTGCAAAGAACTATAAGTGTTTTTATGTATTGTGCGCCATTTTCAGTTCTCTTTTGCAAAAAAGTAGCATAGTCGAACTGTTGTTTCTGGATTTGAAAGTGTCGTAGCTGTCATTTTCAGTTTTAGAAGACAATCCCATTGTTCTTGATAGTCCATTATACAGTTACTATTGCATATGATTTGAATTAATAGTTTTTAAAGTGTCGAAAAGCAATTTTCATTTCGAAATCGCAAAGTGTCTCTCTTACCTTCACTTCATTT
>APFE030536456.1:40181-50741 GCA_000404065.3 Pinus taeda | reverse complement strand
ATCAACATGCTTGAAGGTATGGAAGAAGAAGGAAGTTCAGTCAAAAAGATGTGGCACATCACAGGATTCTCAGCACAACACAGTCATAAAAGACTCAGGGGGAGCTGAAAGTGTACAACTTCAGTGTCCTGAATCTCATACGCAAGTTTCATAAAGGGAATTCGCGTATATACATGAGTTAGACACTGCAAAGTCGCGTATATGTCAGTATGAGGAAAAGCAGTGGGGATAGGCTCAGAAAAGGGGTCTGATATGATCTAGTCCATTATTTGCTCTATCGGTTAATAGTTACAGTCTGCTGAGGATGTGTGGAAATGTCTTGATACGTGTAAGAGGTTTAGAAGTTTTTTGATCCTAACTTGATGATGATGACTTTGATGCTTATTTCTGATATATGCATGATCAGATCTAACAGTAAACAGATGGCACACGTTGAGGGGGAGCATATGCCTTTGATAATGCATTGTTGGCATTATGGTTAGTAATCCTTGATGATGATGCTTACATGGCTAAATAATGTATCTTGCTATGATATGGTTATGAGTGGTTCATGATAAATCTCATATGATTCTTGGGGTTACATAGTTAATGATCAGATCACATTTGTGGATTGATGGTATATATATATGATGCTTACATGGTGATTTTCATAAGGATAAGGAGAAGTAAAAAGCTTGTATACACAACATCATTACTTGATGCTGAGTCTCTCATGAATATCATATAATATAGTTATGATGCAGAATTCCTATTGTACTTGGTGATCATGTGGATGAGGATTGTTGATGTTGATGATATAAAGAAGCCTTGACAAGTGATCTTGTTCTCAAGATACATAGTGTTGGATACATGCATGACTACTCAAAGTTGCATAATTGGAGACATGAGATTGATATATGATGATAGGTTGATTCTCACATATGTTGATTGTTGATTATCAGATAAGCGACTTTCCCATGTAATGCAGATCTTGATGATGAAGACTATGGTGCTTTTCACATATGTGAATAATTTATGATGATGCAGACATACCTTGGTACAGGAAATTTGCAGGTTACTGATCTGGAAATAGCTGTACGCGAGTTTAATAAAGTGTATTCGCGTACATACGTTGGTCCGCAGAGAAAAATTCACATATATGGAAGCTTGATGGATATCAGAAGGAGCTGGCTCTAGTTGAAGATATTCTGAAGTGGGTCTGACAGAAACCATTTGGCACAGGTTCAAGGGGAGCAGATAATCTTCTAATAGTGCATTGTTGGCATTATAAACTTTTGGTTCTGGTTCATAGCTGTTATTGATTTCAAGTGGAATAAGAGGCAGAAAGAGAACAGAAGGAAATATTGGTCGCTGATCTGAATGATGATTAACAGATGCTACTGCTATTAGTTGTTGGTGACTTTCATAAGTCTTGGTCTAGTATCTCTTTTGTAGTATCTCTTTTATGGTGTCAAGGTCATGTAACGGCCTATGCTGGTTTCCCCACTATGCCTGGGATGGATGTTTTATCTCTTATATGGTGTCAAGGACATGTAACGGCCTATGTTGGTTTCCCCACTATGCCTGGGATGGATGATGTAATGTTCTTGCTTTATCATGTGTAAACTTTTGATCCCCACCTGGTTGGGTAGATGATCCCCACTTGTTTGGGTGATGGATGTTTGTATTAAGTCTTTTGGTGATAGGAAGGTCCAGTATGATGTATAGAGTCATGTTCTTCTTGTAGAACATTTCTTTTGCAGATCTTGCTTATGCTCAAAGAGAGCATGAACATCACATTTCAGCAGTACAAAGACTCTTCATGTACTTAGGGGAGTATGGACAGATTGGTACACATTGGCATATACAATGGGGGAGCTCATTCAGAGATTTCAGAAGGTACTCAGGGGAAGTATGAACAACAGAATGCTTATCTTGAAAAGAGAATATTTTGGTTCGCCCTTTGCCCTTGATGTCAAAGGGGGAGAGTGATTTGGTGTTGTTGCCATCAAGTCCAAAGGGGGAGATTGTTGGCATTATGATGCATGTGTTGTACTTGATGGCAACCCTCTCATAGAAGATCATCTCACTTACATATACATAGATGAATCTACAGAAGAGATATCAGATGTGACTGAATGCATGGGAGGTAGGACAACTCAAAGGAATCAGACGATAGTTCTAAAGTGTGACAAGCTAGCTTTTCCATCAAGTCCAAAGGGGGAGATTGTTGGAATTATGAGATAAGTGTTGTCCTTAATGGAAAACCACACAAGATGACAAATTACAGTGCAACAGATCAGTAGCAAAGAATTGATGATCAGACTACAAAGAATGAAGAAAGTAGGGTATACACGCAGGTTATACTCGCAAGTTCTCTATATACAAAAATGCATATACACGCGGGATTGTTGATCATAAGTCGCGTATGCGTATGCACGCACTTCCATGAACGGAAAAGCGCATACATGTGGGAAAACTTACTTTTGGTCCATGGTAGTTAGTCCTTGGTATTTGAACCTATGATTTTGGACCATAGTATCTCGTCAAATGTGTTGATCCCTAGTATTGGGTTCATGGTATTGGTTTTTTTTGGTTTTGGACCATGGTATTGTAAAAGGCCTAAGACTATAAAAGGAGAAGAAGATCATTAGGCAAATGTATTGAGAAAGTCTTGAATATCTGATGAAGGATGAGATCCAGTATGCAGGTTATGGGTTGCTTGATCTAAGCTAAGGAGGGATCTCACAAGTTGATGGAGAACAAGATCTAAGGATAAATCGAGATCAAATGGTTTGAAATGAACTATCTCTATATGATTGATTATGTTTATTCTAGATCTGTATACTGATGCAAGTAATGTTCTGAACTTGGTATAACTTAAGTTTGAAATCGCTGCAAGTCATGACTGAATATTTATAGATCTATACGCGGTTGGATTTGGTAAAATCACGTATGTACGTGGGTTCGGTTTTTCCAAGTAGTGTATGCACTTTAATGCATGATTTTGATGATACAGTTGGTTCTAAATAGTGTTTCAGAGTTCAGGGTTCTGCTCTGTGTTCTGGTGACTGTCTTTATTGACAGGGTTTCAGTATTGGGTATTGATGTTGCTAAGTGTTTGTGAGCTTCAATGGTATTGATGGGTCCAGTATAAAATTTGATGAAACGTGGCCTTCAGATTATAGAGTTGTGCTTCAGTGTATCTAGTCTGAAAATTTATGAAACATGGTACCTGGAGGAGAGAAGATTGTAGGTCGGCGCCTACGTACTAGTATCTTAGCTAGTACAAGAACTATGGGGGTTGTAGCTTCCTTCCAGGAGAAGTTGGAGAACAAGAGAGGGTTGTAGCTCTCTGCAGGTTGCAGCCTACGTACTGGTAAAGGACTGCACCAGTACATTGTAAAAGAAGTTTCTTATTAAAGGAAGATAGAAACAAATTGCTGCAGGTGGTTTTCACCCTCATTGGGTTTCCACCTTATATCATGGTGTTCATGTGTGCTTCTTATGTGTGATGATCTGTTCTTTTTTATTGCTTCTGTTTACTGTTCATATGGTCAATGAAGTTCTGATGCATTATCTAAAGATCAACATGTAATGGATTATCTGACTTATAAATAATCTGGATATACGCTAGTTTCTTTAGAAACAGTCGTGTATACACACGAATATCCTCAACTGAAGTAGCGTATATGATTCTGAGTAAGAAAATGAAAACGTTTTATTGATCTGATAATACTGATTCACCCCCCCTCTTAGTATTATTTCCAACACTTCTTGTCTTAGTTCATCAAGCTCATTAAGTTATCTGATCCTTTTCTTTTGTGCTTCTGATAAGTCAAGATCTAACTGGACTACTATTTTATAGGTTTGGATCTAGAACTCTATTGGAAGTAAGGCTTTCTTCCCATAAATAAGTTCATAGGGATTATGTCATGTAGTACTTCTCCATGTAGTTCTATAAGCCCACAAAGCTTCTAGAAGCTTTTCTGCCCAGTCCTTCCTCTATAAGTGTACATTCTTGGTGAGGATTGCTTCAATCACCTTATTTGTAGACTCAACTTGTCTATTGGCTTATGGATGGTATGGAGTGGACTTTTGGTGTTTCATTTTGTACTACTCCACAAGCTTCTACACTAGTCTAGCTGTAAATCATGTTCCTTGATCTGTTACAATATCTCTCAAAACACCAAAATTAGTGAAAATATCCTAAAAAAGAAATGAAACTACAAAATTTTTAGTAGCAAAAGGAAGTTCTTTAGCTTCTACCCATTTAATGACATAATCAGTACATACTAGAATATATCTTTTTTATCTGAATGTGGGTTGATTAGACCAACAAAATCTAGTGCCCATTTTTCAAATGGTTCAATGAGTACTCGTGGTTGTAATGGCATTTCATTTGAAAGAGTGGGTTTTCCCATTCTTTGGCAACTATAACATATTTTAAATTATTACTTGGTATCCCTGAAAATGGAAGGCCAATAATATCCTAAAAGTAAGACTTTATAAGAAATATTTTGTCAGAGAAATTTCCTCCACATGGTCCATCATGGCACACTTTAAGTATTTATGGTATTTCATCCTATTGAACACATCTTATGATGATGAGATCTGGTCTAGTTTTGTATAACTCTTCGTTTATGGATGAATTATATGTGTTATTGTGAACTATCCTCTTCGTTTTCATAGGAGACAAATGAAATGGAATTTTCCCTATAGATAAATAATTAGAAATATTTGCATACCAAGGTGATTTAGTAGATACTGCAAAAATATATTCATCAGGAAATTTTTCTTCTACATGTTGATCATTACTATCATTCTGAATTCTAGATAAAAAGTCAGCAATTGTGTTATGTTTTCTGGGTCTATCTAGAATGGTGATATTGAATTCTTGTAATAATACGAGCCATATGGTTATTCTTCCATTAGTGATTGGTTTATTCATTAGGTATTTAATGGAAGAATGGTTTGTGTGAATGAAAGTTTCATAGCCAGTTATATAATGTTTGAGTTTGTTAATGGCATGAACTACACTAAAAACTCCTTCTTGGTTATAACATAATTTAGCTCTGTAGGAGTTAAATTTTTACTGGTATAATAGACTGCATGAGTAAGGATTTTTTTCCCTAACACAACTCCCAAGGTTGTATCTGAAGCATCATTTGATATATGGAAAGGAAATTACCAATTAAGTCCTTTTAAGATAGGTGCTTCAGAAATTCTCTTTTTCAAAGTTTCAAAGACAGCTTGACAATTAGAATTCCAACTGAATTCAGAGTCCTTGGTAAGTAGTTTAAAGAATGGAGATGCCATTTTTGTGAAGTTTTATATAAATCTTCTATAATATCCTGTAAAACCATGAAATATCCTAACATCTCGTTGACAGTTTGGCACTGATAATTTAGAAATGACCTCGACTTTAGATGAGTCTACCTTAATTCCATCTCCTGAAATATGGTGAGCTAAAACAATTCCTTCATTAAACATCATGAAACATTTCTCATGACTTAACGAGAGATTTGTTTCTTTACATCTTATTAAAACTTTTTATAAATTTTCAAGTGCTTCATTAAAAGAACCTCCATAAACTGTGAAATCATCCATGTACACTTCCACACAATCATGAATAAGATCAGAGAAAATTCCAAGAAATGCTCTTTGGAATGTTTCCAGAGCATTGCATAATCAAAAGGGAAGTACTCGGTAAGCATAAGCTCCCAGGAGATTCATTATTTTCCAATAGATTTAAAATTTTGTCTTCCTCTCTTACTTGTCCTTTAGTGAAAAAAAGTTGTATATCATCTTCATCATCTATCCATTCCTCATTCTCCATTTTTATTGTTTTTCCTGTAAGAGGGTATAATGTAAATTTCTTTGCAGAATTTCTCTCTGAGATAAACATGTCACCTGTTCTACAACTGATGAAAGCATCAGCTGTAGCTAACCAAGGTCTTCCTAGGATTAATGGATGTCCTCCTAAATTATTCTTGGGTGTTAAGACCATGAAATCAACATGATATTCCCAAGAATCTAAGGATACACAAACATCTTCCAACACACCATCAAGTTTAATCACAGAGTTACCTGCTAATTGTAATAGTGTTGGTGTGTATTGAAGGTTAGGAAGCCTAAGTGAATCCATAACTTGTTTACTCATTATGTTTATGGTTTCTCCTAGATCAGTCAGTGTGTTTGGTATTTCTATTCCATTGATATTAATTTTACAATGGGGCTTCCTGGATCTAGATATTTTTGGATTGTCGTTTTCCCCATCATGATGTCTGCAATTTTCTAGACTAATTGAATTCTTTTTATGTCTTTTCTTTTTCTTCCTGATCTTTGAGTACTTAATTCCTTAATTATTTTTGCAAAGGTTGGTATTTCTTTTATGGCTTGTAACAAAGGAATTTTGATATAGACATTTCTTAATTCGTACAACATATTATAATCAAGAAATGTGATTTGTTTTGTACTCCATCAATTTTCAACCGTACAAGAAACGATGGTCTAATTGATACCGAGGGTTGTTCTATAATAGGAGTACTTATTGGAACATTTTCTGTCTGATTATTCTCTTTTTGAAGGAGAGAGGTCTCCTTCTTCAGACTGATTTTTATGTTTTTGAAGATTTGTTCTTGCTTCTTGAATAACAACAAGGGGTTTTCTTTGTAACACTCTTCCAAACCTTAATTGGACATTATTTAGATCTAATGGAGTTATTACATAATTTTGAGGATTTTTCCCTTCCATGTTGTACACAGGTTGTTGTGGCATTTTATTTTTAGGATTTGGAAGTGGTTGAGTGGGTAGTTGAATTTTTTTTTGTGTGTAAATGGTAGGGAGAGCTGTGGATTTTGATTCTGAACTTGGATTTGAGGTAATTGACTAGCTTGGGGAATTTGATTAGATTGGGGTAGAAATTGTAGAGCAAGATAGGATGGTGAATATTGTTGATATTGAGCATAAGCCCCATAAGGACTTTGTCATCCTTGATTCCAAGATTGTGATTGTGGCTGAGCCCAAGGCTACCAAGATGGATTCCAATTATTTTGTGAAGACTGAGAAAATTGTTGAGGTCTGAAGCCTTGTGGTTGATTTGGTTGAGAGTTTTTCCATGGTCTCTTGGCTATAAAGTAAAGAGGGTCTACTTGTTCAGTATTCCTTCATCATTAAATACAGCCTTGAGACCTGGTAAAGAAGGACATTACTTAGTATCATGATTATCTGCACATATGCCACAAGTTTCTATAGCTTTTGAATCTAAGGGACACTCTCTTAAGGCATGTTTCTTTTGACATCTAGGACAAAAAATAGATAATACAACATTTTCATATTTTTTTTTATTCGATAATTTAAGGGTGTCTATCCATTCACTTAGACTCCCTAAAATATATGTCTTGAAGGTATCAAGCAAGCTTCATAATTCTTCCCTGTTGAATGTCTCAGCTACAGATTTATTAATTCTTGATAAGAGAGGGTCTCTAGGACTCTTTCCTACTCATGCTTTACCCCTTGAGATATGTACACATAGATCACAAATATATGCAAAAAAAATTGAGAAATATCTCCTTTCCCTATTAGGTTAAGGAGATCAATCCATTCATCTTTGATAGCTTTGAGCAGGAGGGCTTTCAAAGTTTCCTCATCCAGATTATCCATTTTTTCTCTTTTAATATTGTAGACAAACCTCTCTACTAAGTCTTCAAGATTTTAATATTCCTTTTGTGTCATTTTGATGACTTAATCTTTAAGGTTACTAGTCATATAGTAATCCCTATATTTGCCCAAGAAATCCTCTTTCATTTGTACCCATGTTCTTATAGAATTCTTTTTTTGCTTAAGCAAGAGTCGATTATTTTATTAACTTATTTGTAAAAATAGATTACATATTATACATTATACCCAAGGTGGGAGTGGGCCAATGAATTTGGCTATCACTTTGCGCCTTGGGAAAAGATCCAACGACTCGAGAACTAAGCCTAGAACCCAAAAACCTGCTCGAACTTACATCCAAGATCCAGCAGATGGGGAACAAAACAACACAAAATCACGTGTCCCCAAAAAAACTAAAGGTGGATCCGAAGAGGAGTTAGAGCCCACTGAATAATCTGGGACCCACCAACATGCATAATGAACCTAGGTCGTTGATCTATCACTACTTGATCCAACGACTAAGAGGAATATCAGGCTAAAAAGAAGTAGGAGGAATACCTGAAATATAATCTGGACCCACCAACATGCACAATAAACCTATGTCATTGGTCTACCACTGCTTGATCCAATGAATGAGAGGAATATCGAGCTGAAAAGAAGCAGGAGCAATACCCACCTAATGAAGGTGGTCTTCTCTCGCCTCCTTGAGCCACGTGTTGAGCGATTAGTGGCATTGGGTTCATTTTTAGAAAATTGCTTCGGGTATTGAGGATGCCCAAAAACTAGAAAACCGCCTTCACTGTAGCATGACTTCAATTACTGCTGATTCACTACAGCCACTGGCGCACAACTTTGATCAGATTTCCTCCATTTTTCCTAATTGCACGCTCGCCATCCCAGCTCCCTACAGAATGAATGAGGAGTTGATATGTGGTATAAGATAACTTTATATAAATACCTTTGTTGTAAATATTCACCCGCCTGAGAACTCTAGGTTTGTACCCTTCTAGGCTGATAATATGTACAAAGGACTAGATTCTCTCTTCATTAATGTCTTTGGATCACTACTGCATGTGGCCTGTTCAAAAACAAATTCCATAACTTTGCAAACTGCTAGAATCCCTTATTCTGATAGAGTTCTCAGTCCACATTCGCCTGTCTGAGACACTCATCCCTCAATCTACATTGGGGGACCTCTTTCCAACTATATTTATTATTGCTTTTAGCACAGAGAGCACCTTCATTGGCTAGAATGTCCACCAATTTGTTGGTTGTCCAACACACATGCATGAAACTTAGGGTTCTCATATTCTGAAGGTGGGATTGGATCCTTTGATAAACCTAAAGAAACCTCCAATGTATCGAAATTTTTTCTGGAGCCAAGCCATAACAATTTTTTTTTATCGAATTGATAATCAACTCAAAGTCTGCTTCAATTATGATGTTGTAAAGATTGTCGTTCTTCAAGATTTCTAAGCAGTGCTCAAGGGCCATGAGCTCCACCATATTGTTTGTGGCTTTCCCCAAATTACAATGAAAAATGCATTGTATGCAACCCTTTTCATCCCTTATCTCTCCCCCATAACCGTCCATGCCTGGATTTCCTTTTGAGGCCCCATCTATGTTGCATTTCATAAATCCCTGAGGGGGAGGATGCCAGAAGTCTATATCAGTAACAATTTAATTTGTATTTTTGTTATTGCTCTGAGGAATAAACCCCTGCATACCCAACTGAAGTAGTATCTACACATCAGCATTGAAAGGGGGATTCTTAGGGGGCTTTTTCATTAGAATTCCTACGGTCTCCTTGAGCTGTCTTAAAATTTGTACCATGATGGTCTAGGGAGAACTATTTTTATTTCTGAAAATTCTGTTGTTGCACTCTTTCCAGACATTCTAGATAAGGAAGCTTGGAGCTAAATCCCAAGCTTTGCAAGGTTGTTTCATAATCAGAGAAGTTTTTCCTCCAATTCTTTAGAGTGCCGGTGATGTTGCTCATGTACCTATCCATTTGTTTGAAAATAGAGGCAATCCCTTCCCACAACATGGAAGTAAATGTATAGAGGTTGAGAAGGTGATCCATAGTCTCTTCTTGTGATTCACATAGTTGGCATATGGATGGGCCTAAAACACCTCTTTTCCAGATGTTTTCCCAGGTTAGGATTTTCTTATGCTGCACTAACCACATGAATAGTTTGATTTTCATCCACCCTTGGGTCTTCCAAACCCCATCTGCGTTGGTCGAGTCAAGCCTAAGGGCTATGCATTTTTCGTATTTAAGGTTAAAGGTGCCTTCACTGTTATTGCCCCATCTCAGTTGGTTAGAATTAGCTGATATTAGGATCTTCCCTTTTTCCAAGATGGCCTTTAGAGCATCGGTCTGTGCCTTCAAGGGGGCATTATCCTTGTAATCCAGTTCTTTCCAGATTCTCCATTTTCATGATCCCAAAATTCATTTACTCTGAGTAACCCTTTTATGTCAGTGTCATTCTTGAGATTTGCAAAGTCTGCTCTTAACAATTTAGGTTCTTGTTGCCACCTATCCTCCCAAAACCATGCAAGGTTTCCATCTCTAATTTCCTAGAAACTATTTTTCTGAAGGATGTCTCTATTATCCCAAGCTTTGTTCTAGATGTGAGAACCTTTGATGATTCCATACATTCTAATGTGATCCCTGTCTTGCCAAATGTTTGCATATTTCTATTTCCAAATTTGTGCCCAAGGGGCATTTGTATATTTTAGCCATCTCCACTGTTACACTGAATTTTGTCACCTTGACTATCTGCAGTTATATGGCCCCATCAATAGCCATATTGTCCTCTTTGTCAAGCCCCATACCTCTGCTCTTCATGTCAAAACTTCAAAAAGAGAGAAAGTCACTTAAAAGCATGTTTATCTCTAGGTACGCAGGTTCTCTCTACC
>APFE030536447.1:186520-198817 GCA_000404065.3 Pinus taeda | reverse complement strand
ATTAAACACTTTCTACGAAACTTTTTAAATTTTTTTATTAAGATTCAAGCCATTTTACCAACAATTCCTCTGCCTCCCCTCCCTACTAAAATATGTGTCCGCAGCTTGAATAAGTGTCGTTTAGCTTGTGTATAATGCATACCCTTCAAGTATATTTGTTAGTGTGACTTAAAGTGTATTTGTGCTTGTGACGAAAGGATAACACGCTCCCTTTAATAAGTGTCCTTTCGCTTGTGCATAATCCATACCCTTCAAGTGTATTTGTTGGTGAGACTTAAAGTGTATTTGTGCTTGTGACGAAAGGAGTAGTTTAATTATTAAATTTTTTAGGTGAGATATAATTGAGAAATTAAATTTCTGTGGTTTAAAATAAGTTGTGGTTTAAAATAAGTTTTGAAAGTATAAATGGATTTAGTGTTTAAATTTAAAATAGATGGTTTTTGTAAATTTAAAAGATAAAATTAATATATATAAAAATTGACAAATTTACTTATAATTGATTGTAAATGACTAATATTGTAGTGACTTTTTCTATCATGTTATTTGTTTCTTAAATACAATTTAGACTAAAGGTAAAGACAACAATTCCACATAAACAAACTAATTGATCATATTTAACATAATAGGAGGTCAATTGATTAACACAAGATATTGAAAAATAAACAATTAAGCAATCCATTATATACTACTCAATAGTTAACCATATCGTTTATGAAGTCAAATACAACTAAAAAATGTGTCATCATTGAAAACACGTAAATTTGAGATACATCATCAACACACATGAATGGCAATTCAACCATCATAACATTCCTTTTTATAATCTCATCATTGTAAATATATCACAATCATTTAATAGATTTTATGAATACACAAGGTAAAATTAACCAAGGAGTGAGGTTTGATTCTTGGCTTTGTTGTCGTCTTGCTATTATTCGTGCTCACATGTGAAGAATAATGTATCATGTCCGAACGTTGATGACTCATCATTAGACCTCCCAACCTACACTTTGGGTACTCTTCTTCACCACAAACCTTTGAACTGCATGGGGCTATAAGTAGAGGATGAAATATTAGTCAATGGAGGTGAGCACTCCTAGCTCAAGAGCTCCCTCTCTAATCACCTCACCTTCACAAAATTCACTATAGTCTTCACACTAATAGACAATAGAATTATGTCATCCATCCAACAATAGGGAAAAAAAAATTGCTTTTGACCATAACTTGCTTCTTCTTTTATAATAGGATTCATAAGTGTGCACTTCATGCAAAAATAACTTTTTCATTAATTTAATAGTTTGATTATTCTCACACCCATGTGTCGCCCTGTCACCAACGCTTCTCCTATTTCTTTATTAATTCTTATTTGAAAATAATATTTTTATTGATCCCAACATAACTCCCTATTTCTTCTCCTAGTTGTCTCTTGATCCCCTTTTCTACTCCTTAATTTGTGTTCATTACTAAAGTCAACTCAAATTGGTTCTTAAATGGAGATCTTTGTGTTGGATCTTGCAACATGGATGTTTTCTAAATTTTCTCTAATTTAACTTATTAATATTATTTTCATTCTCCACCCTCTTTCCTTAATGAGGCTAGACTATTTTATTGTTAATTTTCCTAATTACCTCTATGCTCTTTTTGCTCCTTTCCTTACTAAAACCTTATGTACTTTGGAGTTACTTTATATGCACCTTCTCAACCTAATATTTTTCAAATGTAGGAAGGGTAGAGTTATTAATTGGCCCAATCTTTTATTTCTTCCTATTCTCCCTTCACCCCGAGGATTACTCTGAATTTAGTTTACCTAGTTCTAAAGTTTCACTTACTTTATTACGTGAATTAGAATGATTACCTAATATTAATTATATTTCAGTGATTTCCTTTTTTATGCCAAGTGTGGCATGTTGGTTGTTCCCTTCAAGAAATTCCCTTAAAGCTTCCAAGGGTGCCATGCCAATATATTTCTTCTTGATGCCAAGGGTCCCTAGTTGGTTGTTCCCTTCAAGAACTTTGGTTTGAGGTTACAACAGTGCCACACCACTTTTCCTTCAAGAATCCAATGACTATGAATGAAAGAAGTAGATGCAATGATAAATATCATTATCCTCTCCTATTTTTCCTATATAGTGAGACTAATACTATTAGGTATTGAGGAATCCACCTCAGTCCATGTCCCGTAGTAAAATTTTCATGAATGACCCGACCTATGTATTTCCCCCATGTTTCTGTGATCTTCAAGGCAAAGGTATCCCAACCCTTGCAGCCCATGAAATAGCAGGAGTTCTAATGGGTAGAATCAGGGAAGCTCTCCTACCCATCCCATGTAATTCCATCTATTTGTAAAGTAACATCACCCATATGTGAGTCATATGACCAAGAAACTAACATGTGTCTGCACCCACATTTCATTAACATTCAAAGCAGAAATTTTAATTGAATTTAAATTTCTTTTAGACAATAGAATGTAACTCAAACCAAAACAAAGATTATTGACTCATCACATGCAAGTGCATATGGGTAGTCTTTTTCTGCATGCATTAATAATCAGTGGTATTTGTTCACAATAATAGTCACCAATATACTCATGTATGCTAAATCATCACCATGACATGATCATCAATGTCTTGTTGACTATGAAGAAGAACACATGTAAACAAAAAACAAAATGAACCCATCACATGATTAAACATAGTCATAAACACATCCATTATAACTATATCATCATAGCCTTAATCATAAAAATAATTATTATCACATCCATAAATAGTAAAAGTAAAATATCTCGAACCTCAATTTGAGGCCCTTAAAAATAATGTATGAACCCTAAGAATATATCAAGGCTACTGTCATCTCAATATTAGTCAACTAGAGTGGGGCACTACATACACCCCCTCTTAATAATGGACTTCATCATGAAGTCCTCATAACATGAAAAGAAAATGGTTACGTATCTATTTTGTGTCCTCCCATGTGTTTGAACTATGACTATAACTCTCCCACTAGACCTTAACTTGGTCCACCAATAATAATCTAAGCTACAAAATTTGTTGACTCAGTATGAAAACTTATTTGATCATCACTATGGCCTCATTCTAGTGCCACAAATGACCAAAGTCAATAGCATGTGAAGGGAGTGAAATATAATGGTGTAATATCGACACATGAAACATGTCATTCATATATGTTAGTGATGAAGCTTCCACATCCTTGACCTTGTATTCGAGTTGTGTACACATCAAATCAGTGTACTCATGCTGAGTTTGAAGTTCATCGAGCTCGTCTTTCATCTTCAAGAATGCCTTTTGTTCTTCCACAACAAGGTCAAACTTTTTTCCAAAGTGAGCTTCTAAGAAATCCACCCTTTCTATCACTTTCTGCATCAAGTCAAAAGTATCCACGGGGCTACGAGTAGACCCGGCATGTGATTTAGCCATTACTAACCTCCTTTGCCTTTGTAACCGAGTTTCGACCATGCACTGGTTTCACCTGCAACCCAAGTCCTTGATGTCACACTTAGAGTGTTTCATCAACCTCTCTCCTCTGTTAACCAGGATATCTGCTTGATTCCACCTGTAATTCGGTGTGTATGCTCTGATACCACCTGTCATGCCCCCGACCCTTTGGTAGTCTTCCAACCATTCCGGCGGGATGCGGCACCACCCCACTTTTTCTTTTTAACAATACTCAAGTGCGAGGACTACGCCTAATTCACAACGAAACTTAGTTTGTGTTTCTCAACTATGTTAAAATGCATTAATCCTTTATATCAATGATGGCCCATACTTAATCATTATCAACAATAATATAAACAATAATTGCACGATATAAAGGGAGGGGCAACTCCCGAACAGTCTGCCCGAGAATATATAAAATATCAGAATTTTAATATTATAATCGACTAGTGTGCTTGCAAGATCAAGCCAACACTTAGTCACTTTTATAATACATGAGAACCTACATGAATTACAAGTGAGTGGGTGCCACCAACCGGCCACCAAGACGCTCAATAGAACCTGCACGAATTCTGCATAATTCGACTGAGTCACATCCCATACAATCTACCACCAACCGAGTGAATAGCGCATTCCAAAAATGTGCATGACCTATGTGCTCATGCTGTGCATATCCCCTTGTGCATAGATAGAGATGCGCACTTCAAAGTGATTCTTCACCGAATTGATTGATGTCCAAAATGCCATGTTCAACACCACATATATACAAGGTATAACGTGTGGTTGGGTTGGGTGTAGCCCCATGGCCGACACCCCAACCGCCATACACGAAACCCCCAAATTACATATGTTAATAGTCGGCCTACACCGCCATACGCTCTTCCTATTCGGTGTATAAACTCCCGCAACCAACGCATAACAGTCATAACACTTCGCGCTATTCGCATTTCGCATTTTTGTTCTTCGTTTGCCATTCTGTGTTGACCGGCCGCGCCATCTGCTACCCGGCGTGCACGCTTCCCATGCACGCTCGCTCATCTGTCGTGTGTGCCAACACCGCCCGCGGTTACTTGCTACCCAGCGTGCACGCTGCCCATGCATGCCCGTCTGTCCATCGTGCATTTGCTTTGTCCGCCTGGTCGTCGTGCGCTACCATGTCGTTCACCCATCCATCATGTGCACCCGCCTGTTCCGTGCGTCGTTTACCTCCGCCCGACTACCCGTTCCACCGTGCGCGTCCGCTTACGTGCGCTCGCCCGGTCTCCAGCTCGTCATGCGTGTCCACATTTACCTCCGCCTGGTCGCCTGACCCATCATGCACGACCGCCTACGCGCGCTCGCCCGGTTGCCAACTCACCGTGCACGCCTGCCCAGGTCGCCCAACGCATGCCCGGGGCGCCTCAACTCGTCGTGTGCCCGTCGCGTTGTTGGTGACTTCCCTAGGGCGGTACATCTTCCTCCACCTGAAGTCGTTGTCGTCCTCGACAACATCCCAACTCCAAGCATCCATTGTACCTCCACCAAGTGACTAATTTCCATTAAGTCATCAATGTCCATGATCCTCGGCCAACTGCTACAATGTCTTCATGCTGCCATCCACCATGAAAGGATGATCCTTTCAATCACCACGCTGCATATCCACCGCAACAATATGTCCACCATCATGTCAACAATCATCAAGTGCTCAAAGAGAACACTCATCAAGTGTTAAGTCAAGTGTTTTAAGAAAACACCTTCCTCCATCATGTGCCCAATGTGCTCATCTGCTATGAGACCTCATCAACATAATAACTCCATGTGTTCCAAGTTCTCAGCTGTCATGATACTCCTCCTAATGTCAACACATCTCTGTACACTTTGCGACCCCATGTCTGAACTAGTCGGGTGATCAATCCAACCATCACGCCCAAACAATGAGAGTGAACATCCCCATGTCTTCATCAGTCATTTCCCAAAACATCTGGCACATCCTGAACTCCATCAGAATAGTCCATGCTCAGGTCCATGAAGTAATCTCCATCCATCTGCAACATGTCATGATGCTTGATGCCTAGCCATCCCTGCACCATCATAACCTGCTCCACTGCTTAGGGGACTCATTGTCATGAGCAGCTAACAATGAAGCCCATCTTCTTGTCTCTCTAAGAAGATGTAGAGGGATGAGAACTTGTAGGCTCCCCCTCACTAATCAGTTCGATCCACCTATCAGGATCTTCAACCTCCAATCTCTGCATGTAGGTCACCCGGTCTTCACCTGGTATCATATATGGTTCATCCTCTTCATCCTCAATCACTTCTAGCCTTCTTGCCAAGTCCAAGATGCTATCTGAAAGTGACTTGATGACTAAGGACTGCTCGGTAATTTTTGTCTCCACCTTGGAAAAACGCTTACACACATCCTCCATATCTTTATCACTCCTCACCTGCATTGTTGCCACTTCATGATTCAGCGTAGTGACCCCAAAGGTAGGCACACCTATGGGTACATCTTCCCTTCCATCATAGATATACAACTTCTTCAAGTGTGGAACGATCATCGCATCATATTGCTTCATAAATTCCATCCCAAGTATGGCTTCATAGTCATCAATCCTCACAATGGTGAAGTCCACCTTCCTGGTCCAATCACCAAGTGTAGTGTCCACTTGTTCAGCCACACCCAAAACTTCATTCGAAGGAGAGTTCACCGTCTTCATATGTGCCTTGATAGGAACATATTTCAGCCCAACTTTCCTTGCAGTATCTTCTCCCATGAAATTGTGAGAAGCCCCACTATCTACCATAGTGAGTATATCAGCACCTCCCACTTTCATCCGGACATACTCCAACTAATTCCTCTCGGGATCCTTCCGAGAGAGCACCTCTATAGTAGCAGCAGTGCTAAGTACCTGCATCATCCCCACAGAAGGACCTTCACCTTTCGTACTAGATTGTGCTATGGCAGCCAGCTTCGGTTTAGAGGGACAATTCTTCACCATATGTGGCCCTGCACAAATCCAACACTCCAGAGGTTTCTTTCCCTTCAAATCATCAGACTTCGAAGGTTCTTCCTTCTTCTTATCTTTTTCTTTATCGGACTTCTTCTTCTTATCATCAGAAGTCTCATCATAGTGTTCAACCAGCCTATCAACTGCAGCAAAGGCTTCTTCAAGTGTCCTGATCCTTTGTCTCTTCACCTCATTGCGTGCCCAAGGCTTCAATCCAATAATGAAATTGAATACCTTATCTCTCTCCGCCATGTAAGGTAATTGAAGGACAACACTTGCAAATTTCCTTTGATAAGTCTGAAGGTTCCCGGTTTGCTTTATAAATTTAATCTTCATCCTAGCTTCCCAAGTTTCGTCCTGAGGACTAAAATGGGCCTGCAAGGCTCCCTTCATGTCATCCCAAGAAGTGATGTCAGTAGCACTTCCATTTGCAACCTGGTCCATCCTTCTTCTCCACCACATCTTGGCATCTTTTGTAAGGAATTGAGCTGCAACTTTGACCTTGCTCTCATCATCGGATAGACCCAATCTCTCCAAGTATTGCTCCATGTCCCACAAGAAGTTACCAAGTGTTTTTGCACTCCTTATACTGGCGAATGAATCCGGTTCCTTGACCTTGACGTGAGGCACTCCTCCACCTGAGCCATGCCTCACGACCTTCTTCAACACCACTATTTCATCCTTGGCATCATCAAGAGCTTTCTTCAAGTTCATGATCTCTGCTAGACCCTGGTCCCTTGAAGCTTCCACATCCTTGACCTTGTATTCGAGTTGTGTACACATCAAATTAGTGTACTCATGCTGAGTTCGGAGTTCATCGAGCTCATCTTTCATCTTCAAGAATGCCTTTTGTTCTTCCACAACAAGGTCGAACTTTTCTCCAAAGTGAGCTTCTAAGAAATCCACGCTTTCTATCACTTTTTGCATCAAGTCAAAAGTATCCACAGGGCTACGAGTAGACCTGGCATGTGATTTATCCATTACTAACCTCCTTTGCCTTTGTAACCGAGTTTCGACCATGCACTGGTTTCACCTGCAACCCAAGTTCTTGATGTCACACTTAGAGTGTTTCATCAACCTCTTTCCCTGCAAGAACCTGTCTCCATGGCCACTCCTCTGTTAACTAGGATATCTGCTTGATTCCACCTATACTTCGGTGTGTATGCTCTGATACCACCTGTCACGCCCCCGACCCTTTGGTAGTCTTCCAACCGTGCCGGCGGGATGAGGCACCACCCCACTTTTTCTTTTTAACAATACTCAAGTGCAAGGACTATGACTAATTCACAACGGAACTTAGTTTGTGTTTCTCAACTAAGTTAAAATGCATTAATCCTTTATATCAATGATGGCCCATACTTAATCATTATCAACAAAAATATAAACAATAATTGCACGATATAAAGGGAGGGGCAACTCCCGAACATTATGCCCGATAATATATAAAATATCAGAATTTTAATATTATAATCGACTAGTGTGCTTGCAAGATCAAGCCAACACTTAGTCACTTTTATAATACATGAGAACCTACACGAATTACAAGTGAGCGGGTGCCACCAACCAGCCACCAAGACACTCAATAGAACCTTCACGAATTCTGCATAATTCGATCGAGTCACATCCCATACAATCTACCACCAACCGAGTGAATAGCGCCTTCCACAAATGCGTGTGAGCTATGCGCTCATGCTCCGCATATCCCCTTGTGCGTAGATAGAGATGCGCACTTCAAAGTGATTCTTCACCGAATTGATCGATGTCCAAAATGCCATGTTCAACACTGCATATATACAAGGTGTAACGTGTGGTTGGGTTGGGCGTAGCCCCATGGCCGACGCCCCAACCACGATACATGAAACCCCCAAATTACATATGTTAATAGTTAGCCTGCATTGCCATACGCTCTTCCTATTCGTCGTATAAACTCCTGCAGCCAACGCATAATAGTCATAACACTTCGCGCTGTTCGCATTTCGCATTGTTTTTCTTCGTTTGCCATTCCGTGTTGTCCGCCCGCGCCATCCGCTACCCGGCGTGCACGCTGCCCGTGCACGCTTGCTCGTCTGTCATGCGTGCCAACACTGCCCGCGGTTACCTGCTACCCAGTGTGCATGCTGCCCGTGCACACCCGCCTGTCCGTCGTGCGTTTGCCTTGTCCGCTCGGTCGTCGTGCGCTGCCATGTCGTTTGCCCGTCCACCATGTGCGCCCGCCCGTTTCATGCGTCGTTTACCTCCGCCCGACCGCCCGTTCCACCGTGCGCGTCTGCCTACGTGCGCTTGCCCGGCCTCCAGCTCGTGATGCGTGTCCACGTTTACCTCCTCCCGGTCACCCAACCCACCATGCACGTCCGCCTACGCGCGCCCGCCTAGTTGCCGACTCACCGTGTGCACCCACCCGGGTCGGCCAACGCGCGCCTGGGGCGCCTCAGCTCGTCGTGCGCCCGTCGCGTTGTTGGTGACTTCCCTAGGGCAGTACACATACCCTTCAAGTATGTTTGTTAGTGTGACTTAAAGTGTATTTTTGCTTGTGACGAAAGGATAACACGCTCCCTTTAATAAGTGTCATTTCGTTTGTGTATAATGCATACCCTTCAATTGTATTTGTTAGTGTGACTTAAAGTGTATTTGTGCTTGTGACGAAAGGAGTAGTTTAATTATTAAATTTTTTAGGTAAGATATAATTGGGAAATTAAATTTCTGTTGTTTAAAATAAGTTTTGAAAGTATAAATGGATTTAGTGTTTAAATTTAAAATAAATGGTTTTTGTAAATTTAAAAGATAAAATTAATAAATTATAAAAATCGACAAATTTATCTATAATTGATTAATATTGTAGGGACTTTTTTCTATCATGTTATTTGTTTCTTAAATACATTTAGACTGAAGGTAAAGACAAAAATTCCACATAAATGAACTAATTGGTCATATTTAACATAATAGGAGGTGAACTGATTAACGCAAGATATTGAAAAATAAGCAATTAGGCAATCCATTGTATACTACTCAATAGTTAACCATTTCGTTTATGAAGTAGATACAACTAAAAAATGGATCATCATTGAAAACACATAAATTTGAGATACATCATCAACACACATGAATGGCAATTCAACCATCATAACATTCCTTTTGATAATCTCGTCATTGTAGATATATCATAATCATTTAATAGATTTTATGAATACACAAGGTACAATTAACCAAGCAGTGAGGTTTGATTCCTGGCTTTGTTGTCATCTTGCTATTATTCGCGCTCACATGTGAAGAATAATGTATCCCGTCCGAACATTGATGACTCATCATTAGACCTCCCAACCTACACTTTAGGTACTATTCTTCCCCACAAACCTTTGAACTCCATGGGGTTATAAGTAGAGGATGAAATATTAGTCAATGGAGGTGAGCATTCCTATCTAAAGAGCTCCCTCTCTAATCACCTCACCTTCACCAAATTCACTATAGTCTTTGCACTAATAGACAATAGAATTATGTCATCCATCCAACAATAGGGAAAACATTGCTTTTGACCATAGCTTGCTTCTTCTTTTATAGTAGGATTCATAAATATGCACTTCATGCAAAAATAACTTTTTCATTAATTTAATAGTTTTATTATTCACCCACCCATGTGTCACCCTCTCACGAACGCTTCTCCTATTTCTTTTTTAATTCTTATTCAAAAATAATATTTTTACTCATCCCAACATAACTCCCTATTTCTTCTCCTAGTTGTCTCTTGATCCCCTTTTCTACTCCTTAATTTGTGTTCATTACTAAAGTCAACTCAAATTGGCTCTTAGATGGAGATCTTTGTGTTGGCTCTTGCAACATGGATGTTTTCTAAATTTTCTCTAATTTAACTTATTAAGATTTATTTTCATTCTCCACCCTCTTTCCTTAATGAGGCTAGACTATTTTATTATTAATTTTCCTAATTACCTCTATGCTCTTTTTGCCCCTTTCCTTACTAAAACCTTATGTACTTTGGCATTACTTTATATGCACCTTCTCTACCTAATATTTTTCAAATGTGGGAAGGGTAGAGTTATTAATTGGCCCAATATTTTATTTTTTCCTATTCTCCCTTCACCCCGAGGATTACTCTGAATTTAGTTTACCTAGTTCTAAAGTTTCAGTTACTTTATTATGTGAATTAGAATGATTACCTAATCTTAATTATATTTCAGTGATTTCCTTTTTTATGCCAAGTGTGGCATGTTGGTTGTGCCCTTCAACAAAATCCCTTTAAACTTCCAAGGGTGCCATGCCAATAGATTTCTTCTTGATGCCAAGGGTCCCCAGTTGATCGTTCCCTTCAAGAACTTTTGTTTGAGGTTCCAACAGTGCCACACCACTTTCCCTTCAAGCATCCAATGACTATGAATGAAAGAAGTAGATTCAATGATAAATATCATTATCCTCTCCTATATTTTCCTATATATTGAGACTAATACTATTAGGTATCGAGGAATCCACCTCAGTCCATGCCCCCTAGTAAAATTTTCGTGAGTGACCCAACCTATATATTCCCCCACATTTCTGTGATCTTCAAGGCAAAGGTATCCCAACCCTTGCAACCCATGAAATAGCAGGAGTGCTAATGGGTAGAATCAGGGAAACTCTCCTACCCATCCCATGTAATTCCATCTATTTGTAAAGTCACATCACCCATATGTGAGTCATACGACCAAGAAACTAACATGTTTCTGCACCCACTAACATGTCATTAACATTCAAAGAAGAAATTTTAATTGAATTTAAATTTCTTTGAGACAATAGAATGTAACTCAAACCAAAACAAAGATTATTGACTCATCACATGCAAGTGCATATGGGTAGTCTTTTTCTGCATGCATTAATAATCAGTGGTATTTTTTCATAATAATAGTCACCAATATACTCATGTATGCTAAATCGTCACCACAACATGATCATCAATGTCTTGTTGACTATGAATAAGAACACATGTAAACAAAAAACAAAATGAACCCATCACACGATTAAACATAGTCATAAACACATCCATTATAACTATATGATCATAGCATTAATCATAAAAATAATTATTATTAGATCCATAAATAGTAAAAGTAAAATATCTCGATCCTCAATTTGAGGTCCTTAAAAAAAATGTATGAGCCCTAAGAATATATCAAGGCTATTGTCATATCAATATCAGTCAACTAGAGTGGGGCACTACATACACCTCCTCTTAATAATGGAATTCATCGTGAAGTCCTCATAACATGAAAAGAAAATGGTTACTTATCTCTTTTGGGTCCTCCCATGTGTTTGAACTATGACTATAACTCTCCGACTAGACCTTAACTTGGTCCACCAATAATCATCTAAGCTACAAAATTTGTTGACTCAGAATGAAAACTTATTCGATCATAACTATGGCCTCATTCTAGTGCCACAAATGACCAAAGTCAATAGCATGTGAAGGGCGTGAAATATAATGGTGTAATATCGACACATGAAACATGTCATTTATATATGTTAGTGATGAAGGAAAAGAAGACCTATATGTCACTGGTCCTTTCCTTTCTATAATTTCCAAGGGTTGAAAAACTGTGGAGACAATTTTTCTCCCTTTCCAAATCTTATACATCTCTTTTGGGCATTAATCTTAAAAACACCTTTTTCTCCCAATTCATAAATTTTATCTATTCAATGAGCATGAACATAGCTCTTTTGTTGATTTTGTAATTCTTATGGCCCACCCTTAATCACACATTTTTCCTTCCAACTCTTGTACTACTTCTAGTCTTATCAATAATTGTTCCTCTAATCAATCCAAGCTAAGAGGCATTTTCCACAGTCTCTCATACAAGAACTCAAATAGTATT
>APFE030536447.1:174020-184020 GCA_000404065.3 Pinus taeda | reverse complement strand
GAAAATGAAAATATCTCATTTTTTATTTCCATCACTCAACCACATTCATTGATATTCATTTCAACAATTTCATTTTGATTAGCATTTGTAAAATCTATAAGTGCTTTCTGTGATGCAACAATTTCCATATTTTCTTGCATTTCTCCATCATTTTCTCAAGTAGAATTTCTGTGTTCATCATCATCACCTCAGAGATAATAGCATCATTGTGTTCAACTCAACATGTTTACATCTCCATGCAATCTCGATGGTCAGGTTTCAACTTTGGATAATTATTAATTACTTCATCAAACATTTTCTACAAATGGTAAGTGTATATGAGGTCTACGTAGGTTTCAGTGGTTTCTCATATGATTTGATTGGTTCAGGATTACATTTGAGTTGCACGCATCATGTTTTACAAATGTGGGGACTCAACATTCTCATCAAGGGTGAACAATTGAGACTTATACTATTTTGGAACCCTTGTACATTCATTCTACATTGTTGTGTTTAACAAGACATGACTTTTGGTTCATAGTACACGAGCTTTCATAGGGAAAATTGTTTGGGATTTACATGAAAAATTGTTCAATGATTTTACAACTATGTGTTTGTATGCATTCCAATCCAATATATAATGTAGGTAAATGGAAATTTTCTAAATTTGCACATATTTTCAGTTGTGATTTCAAAATCATAAATCTTCATGATCGTGGTCGTAGAGAAACCCATGACAACATTATATCCTCAATGAATCTCACCTACATCACATAACTTTAGTATATTATGTAAAGTATTTTCCATTGGTTCCCTACTCTCATAAAACCCTTTAAAGTACCATCAGAATAATAGATGGTTCTAATTATCGTACTTGTACTATTTTGTTTTTGTTTGATTCATAATATGAATGAGCCAATGATTGTGTACATCAAAGTGTTCTGTAAGATGTAAGATCTATGCACTGAGATGTTATTTTTGTTTATTAGTGAGTCATTGATGTCGATCATGTACCAATTGTTCATTCCATAATTACTTCAACATTGATGGACATTGTCATTTTATAAATCTAATGAAATATATTATGTTTCTTCATATAAACATTATGAAGCATGTCTTTATTTATTATTGTCCCATTCCTTTTGGATACAATATAATTTGAACCACATTCTAATTATATTCTATCACAAATAGTGAACTTGATAGATTTATAACACAAGTTGAGAATTTGGATAACTGGTCATCCACTTTAACCTCATTAGAAATTTATCATAAGGTAATGACTACAAGATTAGCAAGTTCAAAATATTCTCAAACATGTAAAGCCAAAATATGGTGCATGGGCTAAGTCAGTAGGAAAACAGTATAAAATATTGGCTTCAATGATGTTTTCATGATACTGACAACTTTTACATAAATAAGAAGCCTTGGAATCATATGTTCTACATCATTTTGAAAAGGTAAATTTTCACTACCATCCTCAAGAGATGAGATAAAGAGCAATAATCAGCTAACCAATTCAAGGCTTTGGCCATAATTTTGATGAGTTAACTAGTTACTTGGCGCATGACACCACAACATCGGTTCCAGGGTTCATACCATCTCGACGCAACCCTTATTCCAAATAAATTCACTCACTACATTAGGAATTGAGGTAAAGTGTCACTACTTATGTAGACGAGTTACTCTTTAAAACTACTTATTCAAAACAATAATAACATAACATATATTATTTATCAAAAAATATCATATCTTATTGAGTGTAATATAAATATTCTATGTGAGCATATGCAATTTTATTATCTCTCTTTTTTTTGCTAATGCAAGAGTCGTGCCTTCTATTCAAAATGTTCAAAGGGTAACACTATATAAAATACTAACAACCACAAGTTAAACCTTTAGCACTAGGTAAAAGCCTTACCAAAATAAAAAACCTGCCAACTAGGACCTAAAGACCCAAACAACAGACCCGAAGTAACTCAAATCCAAAATAAGCAATACGTGAATGTCCAAAAGACCCGGACCCACCAACATGCATGATAAAACACTTGGACCCACCAATAAGCACGTTGTTCCCTGACCGTTGATTCTCCTCGCCTGATCCAATGATGGAGGATCATATCACGTGAACCAAAAGCATAGAGAATTACTACATGATCACCTTGTGACCCACCACACGATAAAAGACCTGGACCCACCAACATGCATGTTGTTCCCTAACCGTTGATTCTCCTCACCTGATCCAATGACGGAAGATCATATCACATGAACCAAAATCTTAGAGAATTACCATGCGATGAGGATGGTGTTCTCTCCCCAATGTTGGCCACGTGTTGCGTGGTGAGTGGAATTGCTCCCAACTCCGAAAAGCCACTCCCAGTTTTGAGTGCATGCGATAAACTAGAAACCACCACGAGGGTGGTATTGACACCATGGGAAGTATTGCTGGAGTTTTTGAGTCTGTTGAGAAAGCTGAGACTCTGGTCCCTTACACCATAAAAACTCTTCAGGTGCTTGAACCAAAGGAAAATGAAAATCTTCTTACCATTCTTGATGTTCTCCGTCTGGTCATTTGAGGACCACTGTCTGCCAAGCAACTTCCACTTGAGTCTGGGTTTGCGCTTACGTAGGATGAGGAGGCAAAAAAAGACCTGCATCTCAATTGTAACATCACTTCTGAAATAACACTTCATATTGAATCCGAATCAACTAGACCCCGTCTCTGCGTCTCTGTTTCGAAATAATGGTTTGTCCTCATCTGCTTGATTACAACAATGCTCCCTCAATCTATTCTAAGGCATCTCTTGCCAACTCAACTTGACCCTGATTTTGGTGCGGAGCACCCCTTGATTGGCTAGAATGTCCACCAATTTATTTGTCATCCTTCGTACATGAGTAAAACTCATGTACGCAAGCACATAAGGTGAAACTGAATCATTTGAAAGACTTGAAGTAGCCTCCAGTGTCTTGAGACTTTTTCTAGCTCCAAGCCACAACAAATTCTCTTGACCAAGTTAATGATTAACTGAGAATCACATTTGATTATTATATTTTGGAGATTGTCCTACTACAATATTTCTAAACATTGCTTGAGTGCCATTAATTCTGCCATATTGTTTGTAGCTCTTCCCAAATGGCAATGAAAAATAAAAAGGATGTAACCATTTTCATCCCTTAACACCGCTCCAAATCTAGCAATACCTGGGTTTCCTTTTGAGGCCCCGTCAATCTTGCATTTCAAAAAACCCTAAGGGGGAAGATGCGAGCAGTTTGGCTTATTGACCAGTTTCTTCACCTTCCTATCTATGCCCTATGGTATAAGCCCCTGCATACCTAACTGAAGAAGTATCTACATTTCAACTTCTGAAGGTGGATTTTTTGGGGAATTTCACACTAAAGTTCCCACCATCTCCTTAAGCTGTCTTCATATTTGTGCAATAATGCACTGGGAGGAACTTTTTTCATTTTTGAAGATTCTATAGTTCCTTTATTTCCAAACATCCCATATTATGAAGCTTGGAGTTAAAGCCCAAGCTGAATGAAGAATTTCATAATCAGAGAAGTTTCTTCTCTAGTTATTAAGGGTGTCGATAATGCTTCCTTTGTCCTTATCTTTCTGTTTGAAAATTGTGGCAAAAGTATCCCACAACCTGGAGGTGAAAATGCAATTATTGAGAAAGTGATCCATCATTTCCTCTTGGGATTCACAAAGCTCGAATCTTGAAGGTCTCAGAACATCCCTCTTCCAAATATTTTCCCAAGTCATAATTTTCTTATGATGAACCATCCACATGAATATTTTGATTTTCATCCATCCTTGGTGCCTCCATAGGTTCTACCAAACCCTGTCTGGTTAATTGGAATCCAGCTCCAGGATTATGCGCTTTTCCTCCTTAAGATTAAAGGTACCTTTATTATTGTTTTCCCATCTAAGTTGTTCATGCCCCTCTGAAACTAAAACTTTCATTTGGTCCAACATTATCAGAACTCGATCAGCTTTTGCTTTCAAGGGGTTATCATCTGTGTATTCCATATTCTTCCAGGTTCTCCATTTTCCTTCACTATTGGTTTGATCCCACAAAGTCCTCTCTTAGAAGTGTAAGTTCTTGTTGCCATTTATCCTCCCAAAACAAAGCAAAATCTCCCTCTCTGATTTCCCAGAAGCTATTTTTTTGCACTAAGCCTCTATTCTCCCAGGCTTTATTCCAGATGTAGGATCCTTTCATGATGCCAGTCATCCTTATGTGATCATTATCTTGCCAATTGCTGGCATATTTTCCTTTCCAAATACAAGCCCATTGAGCCTTTGGATCTTTTACCCAATGCCCCCATAATTTTGCCCCTAAAACTTTTCTTAGCACTTCTAGATCATCCATTCCAAGACCTCTGTGGTTTTTAGGTTTGCAAATCTTATCCCAGGCTACCAAGACCCATTTCTTTCTCTCCTCCCCCTTACCCCAAAGAAAGTCTCTTTGAATGGTTCTAAATTGTTGCAAAACTCCTTTTAGAGCTGGAAGGGCTGAAAGCATGCTGAAAGCAGTTATTTATTTGTTTTTTTAATGCATTGAATCTATAACATGGACAAATTTAAAATACACAAATCGATAAAGCATTTTTTTTGTCATCTGCTATATCAATTTTACGTGGGGAATACATATCTCGAAATCGATGTTAAAAGGATGGCCATGCGCTAACAGATTGCCCACATGAAACCTTTTTCCCTCACACTTGCTACATATTCAAATAAGTATAGTTGCTTCGTTAGGATCTTTATGGTGGCATTTCCTTTTCTTTAGTTACTTTTATGGTTCTATATAGGTTTCGAATGGGGTGTTTTTTTATTTTTTATTCAGTATTTAGGAATGTATTTGATAATTAATTAGGAAGCTCGTAGAGTTTTTTTAATGGTCGGGTTTTTTTTTTTTTTCCTTATTCACTTAATTTGGAAATTATATTTCCTATACCATGTTTTTAAAGTTTGAAAATGTGCTTCATAATTAATTATAGATTTGATATATTAAATGTTTCCAGTATAAAATGGATCAAATTTTGTATCTAACATTGAAAGTGCTGAGTAGTTTATCATAAATGTTTACTTTTATATATTTAATAATTAATACATATAACTATTTGATTTTACTAATAGATATTACATTCTATAATGTAGAGAACATTGTGATAGAATGGTTATGGCTACTCAAATAATAACATAACTATTACTCTTAGAATCAAGAAATGTCTAGAGAAGTGGTGGTATATACATAGGCGCTTGTTGGGATTTCAATGCTCAGAAGGATTAACTTACTTGAAGTGTTTCCCCTTTTAAATAGGTCATTGTTCACATGAATTCCATGGGAAACACAATGAGTTCTCACAAGATGGAGCCTGAAAACTACTGGTAATTTGACAAACTCAATTTTACCTAAACCACTCTAACAATTCCACTTTAAACTTGACTCTAGAAGATTAATTTTCTCCCAATCATTTCACCAATCATTTCACCTCACATCTCACATTCACCCCTTCAAGCTAGTATACTATATATCTGCCACCCTCGTATGGATCCAAGTGGTCCATTGCACCACATGATGACTCCACATGCCACTCCATTACATGTACGGTTGATCAACACTTTGTGCTCCTACACAACATCTATGGATGAACAACAAGGCTTACAACTTCCTCCGAAAATACACCTATCTTGGACCAAAACCCCTATGTTGTTCAGAGACCACACATGTTATTACACCATTGTGGCTCTCACCATAGGTGGGTTCCTTTACTATCCTTAAACCATTGAACCCATCTCTATTTTCTTGTCCATAGGACCACTCTCGACCTACATTTCTAGCTTTGTTGATCCATAACTTGACATGGAAAGATCATTGACGCCATCTCCAATTTCATGTTCATATGACCACTCTCTTGGTACAATTGTAGATTTATTGATCCATGGCTTGACCTTGCCTTTCTAGGTACTATCTCTGCTTATATCTCATCTTCAAAGAATGGCCTCTATCTCCATTTCTCCATCCATACTACCACTCTCTCACTAGATCTCTAGTTTTTACTAATCCTTACCTTCACTTGGTTACCTCCTTTAATATCCTCAAACCATAGACTACGTCTCCATTTTCATGTCTATATAACCACTCTATAGGTACATCTCTAGATTTGTTGATGCATACTGGTGACATTTCTTGCTACTCTTTCTTAGGGAAAATTTTATGGGTAAAATTTTTCTAATTAGATATTTTAATATTCTTACATCTAGTTACAAATTGGCCAAAATTTATCAATTTTAATAGTAAATTATAAATCTAAATTCTTTTTATAAATTTAGAAATTTAAAATATTAACTTATAATATTATACCTAAAAAAATATGTAAAACTATATATCTTCATAGTATTCATCTCCATCCAATTTTTCTTGGTACTCTCTATTTTCTTCATTCTTTGTTCTATTACTGAGTATGATGGATATTTGAATTAGATATCACACCGAATAATATCACTCCAATTTAACCTGTTTTAAGTGAAATATTTGCCATATTATGTTTAATAAGGACCATGTTAAGATAATAAGCACAAAAATTATTAGAGTGAACAATATATCTATCAAAAATTAAAAGGAAATGTCTAATATAATAATAATGAGGAAATTTAAATTTATAATTTAAATAAAATAATAAAATAAAGAGCAAATAATATACTTTTTCATTTAAAATTATATAATCAAAATTTATTTTTTAAATAGATAATTATAATATAATAATAAATATAAATTAGGAAATAAAATTATTTAAATTAATAAAGGGTAAACTAAAATTTATGGAAAACCCAAATTCACGTTATCAATTTCCCATTTGATAGGTAGATGGATGTGAAATTTCAAATTATGTTCCACTATGTCATATTTGAAAAACTAGGTGTACACCATGAAAGGTATATTTGAATTAAATTCCAAAACTGAAAAGCATTAAAACATGTTATTTGAGCTCAAAAATCATTTTCACAACTTCAACTTCAACTTCAACGATATTAATATATGAGGATCAGCATGATACTTGAGAATTATATAACTAAAATTTATTTTTAAAATGGAAAATTGTAATATAATAATAAATTAAAAATAAAATTTTATTTAAATTAATAAAGTCGAAACTAAAATGTATAAAAAAGACAAATTAACGTTATCAAATTTCCATTTGATAAGTAGATGGGTGTGAAATTTCAAATTAATTCCACCATGTGAGATCTGAAAACAAATGTCTACACCATGAAAGGCATATTTTAATTAAATTTCAAAACTGAAAAACATTAAAACATGTTATTTGAGCACAAAAATCATCTTCACAACTTCAACGATATTAACATATGAGAATCAGCATGATACTTGAGATACGAGATGTGGACAACAGTAGGCTCGTCCAGGGATCGATGGTTTAAGTACCAAATTAGGATAACCATTTATTTCTTCTTTCGGGTCAGTTTGCCTGCGTTTAATATGGTTATTACCGTCTCTCTTACTTTTGTTTTATTTGAAAGAGGGGTGAGGGCAGATTTCTGGTTAGAATGTCTTAAAAAAAAATTTAACAATCAAAATGTTAAATCATTTTTTTATAATGGGAATAGATGATAATGGGAATAGATTTAGCAATATCAAAAATCTCTGAAATATCTTGGAATTTAATAACTGTAATCTAATTTTTCAAAAATTTCAGTTGACTTTTACCATAATTTTAATAAAATTTCCATTATTATTATTTTTTTTTTTTCTAATATGTAAGCTCTTTAGAGTCTACACTAACATACAAACGATTCGGATATTAAAATAGGCATTACTAAGAAATATTTACGGTGGTTGACGAAGCAAGCAACTCCAGAGGAACTGCAGAAGCTTAGTAGAAAATCCGATTTCGTCGATCCCTCCGATCCATAGCAAAAATCTATTTTACTGGAAATCAAAGAGTGCAATACTAGCAACTCACGTATATATGAATAACATATATACTTAATTCCACTAATGACGTAGAAACTTTTACTTGAACTTAAAGAGACTAGAATAAAAAAACTTGAAAGAAAATTTAAATAGTAAAATATCATTATAATTTAATTCATTCTAGCAAAAAAGTTCATTCCATTCTATTCTAAAATTCATGCCAAAAAATCATGACATACAAAAGTATGTCTTCAAGACCACAATTAACATTTAGTGAAAAACAGCATGTAAAAATTGTAGAGGATAGTGGAGAAGAGCTCAATTTTATAGAGAATTGGGGAACAATTAAAAAACCAAAGCTATCATTTAAGCCATACACGGTGTACAACGGCATCATTGCATATGCTTGGTAATTTCTAATTCTATGTTTTGATGTGGGAAAAGTGTTTGAATTTTTTACTCAACATTTTAACAAAACGATGAAAATATATGAAAAGTATCATGTTTAAGATACATTGTTTAGGATGGAAGGGTTGCAAAGCAATAACTATACACTTAAATTTTGTAGTTATTATCAAATATTCATTGTTTTACATGGAATATTTATTTTTATTTAATAAAAGAAATATGGAATTAATCATTAATAATGAAGCTTAGTATTTACCACCTTCATCAAAATCACACATTTACTTAGATATTACTCAAATTGACTTCATTTTCCTAGCCTATTAATGTATAAAAAATGAAAAATGCAACTTTTAGAAATATATCAACCTAAATATACTTTGTACTTATAAATGGTGAGGTGTGTTAAACTAGAGTTTGTCGTGGCCTGTTGTCCATGTGTAGGCAACTGCAGTTCAAACGCTGGGCTCAGCGTTCCTCCAGTATCATTTATTCGGTAGCAGAAGCACTGGATTTTCAGTCACTATGGGCTGTATTTCTCCAAGTTGACGCAATTAATTAATTAATCAATTTATTTACCGTGTTATAAAGCAAGATATTCCACCACTCCACTTCGTAAGAATGGAAGTGGCATATTCGTAGTAATTGTATTTGAATAAGTGAAGATCCGTATTAACCATCATTACCTTTATTAAAAGCCCTGTTCTAACTATTTTTTTTCCAAAGAAAGTTTGGTAAATATTGGATATATTTTGAAAAAAAATTGGTAGGGGTTTTTAAATCTATTTTTAAAATTTTAATAATTTAAAATTTTAAGTGTTTTAGAAATTTTTAATAATAATGATCATCTAGTAAAATTTTTATAAATTAAATAAAAACTGTAAAAATTTATAATTTATAATTTTAAATGTTTTAGAAATTTTTTGATAATGCTAAATTTATTTTCACCATAAAAGAATATAATTAAACACTATTTCTACTAAACTTTTTAAATTTCTTTTATTAAAATTCAAGCCACTTTTACCCAACAATTCCTCTGCCTCCCCTTCCTACTAAAATATGTGTCCGCAGCCCATGAAGTGTATAACACACTCCCTTGAATAAGTGTCATTTAGCTTGTGTATAATGCATACCCTTCAAGTGTATTTGTTAGTGTGACTTAAAGTGTATTTGTGCTTGTGACGAAAGGAGTAGTTTAATTATTAAAATGTTTAGGTAAGATATAATTGAGAAATTAAATTTTTGTTGTTTAAAATAAGTTTTGAAAGTATAAATGGATTTAGTGTTTAAATTTAAAATAGATGGCTTTTGTAAATTTAAAAGATAAAATTAATAAATTATAAAAATGATACATTTATCTATAATTGATTAATATTGTAGGGACCTTTTCTATCATGTTATTTATTTCTTAAATACAATTTAGATTAAAGGTAAGGACAACAATTCCACATAAAAGAACTAATTGATCATATTTAACATAATAGGAAGTGATATGATTAACACAAGACATTGAAAAATAAGGAATTAGGCAATCTATTGTATACTATTCAATAGTTAACCATATCGTTTATGAAGTCACATACAACTAAGAAATGCATCATCATTGAAAACACATAGATTTGAGATACATCATTAACACACATGAATGGCAATTCAAACACACCCATAGCCCC
>APFE030536447.1:141834-158486 GCA_000404065.3 Pinus taeda | reverse complement strand
AATCAGATATTCAAAAGTTTGTGGCAGAATGTTTGGTTTGCCAACAAAATAAAGTTGAAACAATTAAGACAACGGGTCTATTACAACCTTTATCCATTCCAAGCCAAATTTGGGAGGAGGTTTCAATGGATTTTATCACAGGTTTACCCAAGTCTGAGGGAAAGAGTGTCATCATGGTGGTAGTTGACAGACTTACCAAGTACGCACATTTTGTGCATTATCACATCCATTTAAAGCCAGTAAAGTTTCTACTGCATTTATGGAAAAAATTCAAAAGCTACATGGAAACCCAAAGATTATTGTAAGTGACAGAGATCCCATTTTCACTGGAAATTTTTGGAAATAATTATTTTCTTGCCTTGGTACTCAGTTAGCTCATAGCTCATCTTATCATCCTCAATCTGATGGGAAAACTTAGATAGTAAACAAATGTTTGGAAGGATATCTTCGCTGCTTTGTATCTGATAAACAGGCACACTGGTTCAAATGGTTTCCTTTCACTAAATGGTGGTATAACACTTCTTTCCATACAACAACAAAAATGACCCCATTTATGCCACTTTATGGATATCAGCCACCATCCATCACATCATATTTAAGAGAAAATTCTAAAGTTCAAGCAGTGGAACATCACATCGAACATCAACAACAAGTCCTCCAACTCTTAAAGGATAACCGCGTGTTGGCACAAAATAGAATGAACCAACAGGGAGATCAGCATTGCAGTGAAAGAAGTTTTGATGTAGGTGATGGGGTATTCCTACGGCTACGACCATATAAACAAATGTCCCTCAAGCAAGCTAAGGATAATAAATTATCACCAAAGTATTATGGTCCGTACAAGGTGTTGTAAAAGATTGGTACTATGGCATACAAATTGGAGCTTCCTACAGCTTCTCGAGTGCACCCATTTTTCCATGTTTCATGTTTAAAGAAGGTTATAGGCAACAAGCTCCCAGTTCAAACAATATTGCCAGAACTTGACGAGCAAGGAAAAATTATATTGGAACCGGAAGCAGTCACAGAGACAAGAACTCGATAGCTATGCAATCGATCAATTTTAAAGTATCTCATCAGGTGGAAGTACTTATCTACTAAAGATTCCACATGGGAGGATGAGAATTTTATACAGAGGGATCCACAACTACTCCAACGTTGAGGACAACACTTTTTTTTTAAGGAGAGGTGCATGTTAGGTCCCTATAATACTAGTGATTACCCCATTACTATTGTATTTGTATCTCTTATTAATATTGTTGTGCCCCTATTATCCCCATATTTTTATTACTGTGCCCCATAGAATCCCTCTATTGTTATTATTGTGGCTTTATATTATTATTGTTAGGTCGGTTGGGTTATATTGTGACTCCTTAGACTCCTATATATAGAAAGGAGGTTTTTTCATTTGAATCATCCAAGAATTGTTCATTTGTGTA
Organism: Pinus taeda; assembly: GCA_000404065.3. Lineage (NCBI taxonomy): Eukaryota > Viridiplantae > Streptophyta > Pinopsida > Pinales > Pinaceae > Pinus > Pinus taeda. Next base: position 157,050 of record APFE030536447.1, on the reverse strand, counting down.
ATGTAAAAGAGGTTTCCCCCTCGAAGAGGTTGAATTCTAAGGCGTTCAACTATCTTTTCTTTCTTTTTTTGAGCTGGATTTATAGTTGAAACATTTTTGTTTCCTCAATAAGGATCATATCAGGAGCTTCTTACTTCATTCTATTGCTAAGATTTCTTTTTTTTCTTTTACTTTCTAGACCTCTGATATTCCAAGATGTGAACTTCATTATGAAAGATTTGTAAAGGAGTAGCTGGTTAGATATTTCATCTTACCTGAATCTATCATCAGCTTTCCACATTCCATCAATAACTCATTCTGCTTTTTTCTGCCTCTTTTACTTCCTGGATTTCTGGGAGCTAACCCTGGTGTGGTTTTCATATTTTTCACACCTTTGTTGCCCTGCCTTTCATTGTTTCTTTGCCTTCCCAACCCTATAGCCCGAGTTTTAATAGGAATAGTTGTTGTAATCTATTAAACTCTTCCTGAGGTAGTGAGTTTACCCCTCCCATTGTCCCCTGTTTCAAGAACCCTTCCAGATCTAGGTGTTCTCTATTAAGAATATCCTATAGTTCATGATCCTCCATTGCCGTCTCACCTTGGGTAATTTCTTGGTCCAGTTCCAGTTCTCCATCGCTTAGTGTAGTCTCTTTCTGTTTATTAATATCTTCTGTTTGCCCACTATTTTCTTCTTTCTCCTTCTCCCCTCGACTACATTACATTACCTGATCTACCTTTATTGTCTCTTCCACTTCTTCTAGTACTTGGAACCTATTTATATTGGCCTATTGCCCTTCCGTTTGATGTTTCTTTGAACCTCTATTTCCCCCTTTTCCTCTATATCCCACTTTGTGAAAGTTTTCAGTGTCTTTCACTATGGTAGCGTTACTTTTGTTCTCTATTTTACATAGAGGCAATCTCTAAATAGGTGCCCATGCTCATGGCACCTGCGACATCTAAAAGGAATATGTTCATAATCTACTGTTTGCACCCATTCTTCATCAAAAACTTCCAAGATGGCCTCATCCGATAGAGCTCCAGAGAGATCCATCTCCACACATATTCGTGTGAAGGAAGTATATTTTCCCCTTCTGGTGGCCTCAGATACTTTGACAAAATGCCCTAATTTATTTCCAAAGGTAGATAAAGATTCGGTTTGCCAATAATCTAGAGGTAGGGAATAGAGTCTTACCCAGACCGGGACTGAAGTGAAAGTCTCTTGCTCTGGGACAAAATTCATCATCCAAGGGTGCATGTAGAGGCCTGTAGTTGCATAGAAGTTGGGTCCTCCTTCAAACACCTTGTCTTTGTCTTCAATATTTGTAAAGACCACAGTGAAGAAACCCTTTCACCCAAGATGGAGGTCTATGCCTCATTTCGGTTTCCAGCGGTATTTAATCCATGTTTGTAGCGCCTTTTCTGTGGGCCATAATCCCATGAACTTACAAATGATAGCATAGGTCTGCATGTGGTCCTTGTGTGCCTGCAGAGCAGGATCATCTAAAACTACTCTCAGTGTGGCCTCAACCTTAGGTTTACATGGCCCCTTTTGTGTTTTGTTTTTTGCTTCCTATTTCTTGTGTTCTTCCTCATTTTCTTTTGTTCTATTGTCCTTTCTTGTCAAATCTATTTCCTCTTCAATGTTCCTTTTCCCTTCTCCTAAAGGACCTCTGGAAGTTTCTATCAATTTCTTACCTTGGCTGGCTACGACTTGACTGTAGGAGGGAGTGGAGCTCCCCCCTTTGTGCCCCTCCATGGAGTTCAACACTTGCACAAGCTTGTAACCCTAGCTCTTCGTAACCCTCCCCTGCATCCCAACTTTTTTCTTATCTCTCACTAATAGGTTCCTCCAACCTTAATTTTATTCAACGACCTGTACAAAACTTTGGCTGGTTCTAACAATGGTAAATCAACATTCTTTACCTTCTTGCTTCTCCCTATATTTTTGCATTTTCACTCTATCTTTTATTCCAAGATTTGCATAAATGGTGGACAATTTTCTCTCGACAACTATCTTTATTTATCTAAATATAAGAATATCCAAAATAATCCAAAGTAACTATTAGATTTTTATAAATGCTTATATAAAATTTCCAACCATTTTATCTATAAATGCCTATCAAAATTTTCCAACCATTTCATTTATGTGGCAATTTACTATGCTTATTTACCTAAATATAAAAATATCCTAAATAATCCAAAATAACTATGAGATTTCTATAAATATCTATAGAAATTTCCAAACCATTTTATTTATATTGCAGTGCTAGTTTTAATTATATTGATATATAATATGCTTTACAAATGAATACTTAAAATTACTATAAGTAGTAAACTATTTATTTCGGGTTGTGACTTTCATTTAATTTAAATTGATGTAGGCACTATACGGATAGGTAATGGGTATAACAATGTAACCTCCCCCTCTCTCTTTTTTTGAAGCTCTTCTTGACCTTTATTTGACGTCAACATATCTATAATAGCATTAACTAATCTTGACTAATAGAATTACTCGAGAATTTTATACATAACTCCATTTCTTCTGACGTGGATAGATGGAATATTTCCAAGATACAGTGGGCAAAGAACATTGTAAAACAGTTCAGTGCTACCATGTCTAAGCCCTTTTCTTCCTCCATTCAGTGCAACATGGTTATTGTTACCAGCCATGATTATATTAGCAGATTTCCCGTTAGTTAAGGAAAATTGAAGTAGCATTCATGTAAAGCGCATCACGTGTTCTCGTGTATTTACGACACTTGGCATGTCTAACCCCTTTTCTTCCTCCATCCAGTGCAACATGATTATTGTTACCAATGATGATTATATTAGCAGATTTCCCGTTAGTTAACGAAAATTCAGGTATCATTCATGTAAAGCGCATCACCTATTGTCGTGTATTTACGAGACTTGGCATGACAGCAACATAGGAATGATTTGGTACGTCCCAATTTGTTTTTCTTTCAACTCAGTTTGTTGAACAATGCAGTGTACATGTAGAAGAAAATACAGGAGAAAACTAAAATACATTGTTGTGCCATACTGACCTTCCATTATTTTCACCAATTGACTTTACCTTTTATATGTATCTTATTTGAATTATTATCATTGCAGGACAAAAGACAACAAATCTAGGATCGAGATCCCTCATTGGGCGATGAAACTGATGAGAAAAAATTATTACGTCAAACGTACACATACAAGTGATTTGGGACATGGTGACGACGGAGTTACGAATATTAACAATATAGTCTTGTATTCCAGTTTTAATTTTTGTGGTTATTAGTTGAACTAACTCATAACCGATATTAGTTGAAGTAACTCATTTAATATTAAACACAGTAATATTATTATATACTCTTTCCTTCTCAGATTAAACTATTATACTACTCTTTTTCTTTTCTCATCTTAGACTCTCATGCTACAAATTTTTTTCTTCCTGAGACTAAGCTAACTCCTGAAGCGATAATGCGTATCGTCTTGCTATTCTATCTATATTTTTAAGCTTATATATAGACTAAAATTGATAAGGTCAATTTTCACTTAGATCGTTATGAATATGATCTTCGGGTGCCGGTGTGGCAGAATTGGAACACTTCTACCTTATGCAACATTTGCGCATCAAGGTATTCTTTAACACCTAGCCTACATTGTTGGAGTTTCTGCCTAATGTTTATGATAGTGAACGAAATTTAATCACTCTGAGATATGTCCCCACTCATAATCTGGGAATTTAGGTTTATTAACATATAATGAAGATGTTCGTCCTTGAATCTAAATGAATTGTTTATGAAAGTACGTTGTTATGCATATAGCTGACCAACACCGCCATGGAAGGTGATCTAACACCACAATTATGAAGAATTGAACACACATCGTTAGTATGATTTCACCCAGAAAATTTTATTCATTTATTTTCTTCTCAATTTTCCTTTAACCCATAATGTCTGTGATATAATGGTGTTTTTTTATATATAGGTTTCCTTAGCGCAGCTATCATGGAATTTAAATGAGTATTTCAATACCAAGAAGATGCATCAGATTTTCAAAGATATTGTTAATCATTGCTTTCCGAGGATTTTGAGGGCAGCATGATTGTGCTGATTTAACTTGCTTTCATATGTCAATTTAACTGATCATACGCAGACCCTAGAGACATCACCCTAAGACTAGAAAGGCACCATTCTCAATGGAGAGGCATCTAGCAGTGGTAGGCTTAGAATTTCTAGAGTTGTAATGTTGACCTATTCACCTTCTTAAAGATTCGTGCGTTAACAATTAAAAGGAGCTACAAGCTTTACATTAAGTAATGAAACCATTGAATAGCTCTATTCTAGGGAAGGAGACAATGATATGTACTGACCAAAAACCTTCCTTGTTTTCGCAGATGTAAAGGAAGTTGCAACAAGCAAGTTATACTATGTGAAGTATTATATATGGAAGTTTAACCTTATCATTAAGTACAAGAAAGGGGCTTAACAGAGTGGTTGCGGATTTCTTATTTAGACTACCAAATTCGGTGACCATTCTCATGGCAATGTCCCCGCTACACACTTTTCATTGAAGATATGCAGATTCATGTGAAGAGGACAGAGGATTTCATTGGATTGTAATTGAAGTGCAACAAGGAGCGAAGAAGTTTGACTACCATTTAAAGGAGGATTTTTATAGAAAGACCATAAGTTGTTTTTACCAACTATAGAATGTGGAGCTATCTTGTTAAGAGAATCCTATATGTTCAACGTTTCTAGGAATTTTAGGGTTGGAAAGACATTGTTAAACTTATAGGCATATGTCTATTAGTCAAATTTGTTGACTAATGTCGCTAAATTTTGTCCAGTGTGTCTTTTCTTGTGCTTCCTGCCAATAGGAAATTGGATTTTATATTCACATGCATATACTTGGTTGAATATGGGAGAGTATTTTAATGAATGTCCTTGCGAAATATCCACAATTACTGTTCCGTGTGCCTGTGCGTAGAATTCAAAATGATCTTTGTGCTTCTCCCTATGTTTCTATTATTTGATTCACCCATCTCCCTTCGTCCGGGTTGGTTTCCTAAGTAGAATAGAAAGATGTATGTTTGGACAGGAACTTTCAACGCCACCAGAAGGGAAGGATCTTAGCGCAAGATTTGTTGAAATAAGTGCAATATCAGGCCACTGCCAAAACAACTTACGCAGTCGTTCATACTTACATAAGCAGAAGGCTTTATTCACATAAAATCCGATGAAACATTCATTTCTTACTAAATGTATGATGTTCCTTCCTATTCACCATGGTTCTGACATCAGTTCTCCTTGTAAATTTATTTTCTCTTTGCGGTTATAATTTAAGTTATCATGACCGAAAGGGCGTATAGTTTAATATGTTGTAGTGGTTCTCCACGTCTTATTATATGCTTACAGATACTCTACTTTTTATCAGGGTAACACAAGATGAAAGGCATTCATTCATTTAGAGTAGAGTTGTTAACTACATCATTCCTTATATATCCATGAAATTAACTTGGAACTGTGTAGGCTCATTAGGCATAAGTGTTGTGAGCCGCTCGAGTTTAACTAAATACTAAGTGATGAGATTAAGGCATAACATTGAAATATCAACAATTAGGTAATCCATTTTATACTATTTAATAGTTAAGGACACATTTTTGCTAGGATATTCGGATACATAGGAAATAGTTAGGTAAAGAATATTTCTTTACTATGTACTTTTGTAACTTACAATCCAATGATCACGATATGTTCTAGACACACTTGATCCTTGGCTTAACACCTGATTGGTCCATGATCTCTATTTAAAGAGCATATTGGAGGGTCATTTGTAAGACGGTCGTTCATGAGAGAAGCTTATGTAAATTTTCTTTCTTTCATTATCAAATTGCCTCAAGTGGTTGTGTTGGCTCACATGTGGACTGTTTCCTGTCTGAGGGTTTTAACCACATCAAGAATACTGGTGTATTGATCTATGATTTGTTTGTGAGCGGTGTCCTTTGGTTTTCTATCTCAAGAACTTGACCTATAAATTCCTACACCTTTATGACATCACATATCACTAAAAAGTAAATCAACATCGAAAATACATAAATTTGAGATACATAACCAATAGCCATGAATTTAAATTCAACCGCCATAACATCCCTTTCTATATTCTAGTCATTATAGATACATCGATAATCATATCATAGAGTTTATGAATACACAAGGCAATGTTCACCAAGGAGTGGATTTTTGATTCTTGGATTTGTTGTTCCTTTCACTCCCTTTTTGTCATCCATATCCATGTGTGAAGGATAATGTATCATGACCAAATGATGGTGACTCACTGGTTGACCTCCCAACCTACTCTTTAGTACTCTTCCTCCGACGGACCCTTGAGTTACAATGGGGTTGTAAGTAGAGGAAAAAATATTAGCCCGATGGAGGTGAGCACTCCTAGCTGAAGAGCTCCCTCTCTAATCACCTCCACCTCACCAAGCTCACTATAGTATTCATAGTCATAGACAATAAAATTATCTTATCCATCCAACTATAGGGCAAAAGGTCCCTTCACCCATAGCTTCTTCCTTCTTTTATATGAGGTTTCATAACTGATCCTTTTCGCTTCATGCAAAAACAACTATTTTTTTAATTTAAATGTTTGATAATTTAGACACCCATGTGTCACCCTCACTTGAAGGCTCTCCTATTTTTTTTTTAATTATTATTCAAAAATAATAATTTTCCTCACCCCTTACTCCTGGTTGTCTCTTCATCCCCATTTTCAACTCCTTAACTTGTCTTCATTACTAAAGTTAACGGGTCTCAGATTTGGTCACCCAACTACATCATGGTTTAACTAAAATTAAATCTTATATGGAGATCATTGTGTTAGATATTGCTACATGGAGCTTCTCTAAATTTTCTCTTATTTAATTTATTAATCCTTTATTTTCATTCTCAACGTCCTTTCTTAATGAGGCTAGACCATTGTAGGATTAATTTTCCTAATTTCTTTACGCCCCTTGCCCCCCTTTGCTTACTAAAACCTTATGTTCTTTGGAGTTACTTTATATGCACATTCATTACCTAATATTTTCCAAATTTAGTAAGGATAGAGTTATTAATTGGTCCAATATTTTATTTCTTCCTACTCTCCTATTACCCCAAGGTTTACTCTAGATTTACTTTACATGGTTCTAAAGTCTCACTTCATTATGTGAATTATCATGATTACCAAGTATCTTAATTATATCTTATTTGTTTCCTCTTTTATGCCAAGGGTGCCATGTCATTCATGCCCTACAAGGTCTTCCATTTGATGTTCCAAGGGTTCCAGGTGAATCAGTTTCTTGTTGATGCCAAGGGTGCCAAGTCATTCGTGCCCTTCAAGAATTTTCCTTCAAATTTTCAAGGATGTCATACCACTTTCCCTTCAATAATCCAATGACTATGAGGGGAAGAACTAAGTATCACGATGCAGAATGATATCCTCTCCTCTGTTGTCCTCTACAGTGAGACAAATGGTAATGGGGATCGAGGAATCCACCTCAATGTCTATGCACCATTAAGATCCTCATGAGCAACCCAGTCTAGAGCCTACCCCCATCGCATTGCGATATTCAAGGTAAAGGTATTCTGACGCTTCTAGCACAAGTCATAGTGGAAGTGCTAGTGGGTGGAAGCACGAACATTGTCCCACCCCTTTCATGCAATCCCATCTATCTATATGGCCCCATCACCCATGTGTGAGTTGGTTCGTGGAGTAACAACATTGGTGGAGTAACAATGTCGATAGAGTAAAAGCATTGATGGAGTAAGAGCATCGTAGGAGTAATAACATCGATAGAGTGACAACATCAGTGGAGTAACAACATCGACGGAGTAACAAGACCAACATACTAACAACGCACATGAAGTAACAACATGAGTGAAATAACAACATCGGTGAAGTAAAACAACTAGTGAAGTATCAACATCAACGAAGTATCAACACCAATGAAGTAAAAACACCATAATAGTTTTTGATATTAGATCTGAGGAAACCATACACTGATAAGACTAGGGAACAAATGGATAGATGTTGAGTAGCATCATGAAACGTAAGAAATTCCTTCTTTTATTTTGGAAGCAAAAAATGTCACTTTGAAGTAAAAAATACCTGAAACATAAAAACATAAAAGAAATAAAAAAGAAACAACACTTTATTGAAAAAAATTAATAAATAAATAACTTAAGTTACAATGGTTGTGATTTTGGTTGCACTAATGTTTTCTTCCCAAGAGAATCATCATTTTGTTTCAATTGTGAATGAAAAAAAATATTTTTGAAAAAAAATGCTTTGGCAGAAATGACTTGTTTCTTCAAATGGAAATCCGTTCCCCATTTCTCCTATTATAAATCCTTTAGGTGATGAAAATTCTTCATGTTGTTTTCTCTATGTTTCTGAACAATAACGGGCACAATTTTTCAACAATATCTTATGATCTAATTTTTTAGATCATGACCCCTAGAAATACTCAGAATCAAATGATATCAGATTTATTAATAGATTCTTGGATGAAATTCCCCTATTTCATTAACATTGTGTTCAAGAATCACTTTTTCATAAATGAATCTCCTTTATTCTCCTTGGACCTCCAAAAAAAACCAAGCATCTACCTACAATAAAACATAAAATCATGGAATAAGAGAGGTGTGTGGGCTCTCCTAGTCTAAGAAATATGAAAAAAATAACAAATAATTACTTGTTAAAACAAATCCAAGGAAATGTGAACAAAGGAAAATTTATTTGTTACCTGCGGGAGAGAAGTGGATGACATACTAACCAGTAGGGTTTTAATCATAAAGACTTTGTTTTTCATATGATTTTAATGATTCCAAAGACAAATAAAATCTTTTTCAAAGAGATAGAACCAATAGAAACCAATTTTAAAAATTCCATGATATGATATGTCAAATTTACATAGAACAACCTGCATAACAAAGCAATTTTTATTTCCCAACCTAGACCAACATTTGATCTTTTAAGAATAATTTTTTGTTTGAAGTCAAATTGAACTGATTAAAATTAGAGATTAAATTAGATTCATGTAAATCTCTATAATATAAACATGTTTTGAATACATGAAGCATTGATGGGTAAAATGTGTTAAGGTACGGTTAGAAAAAAGAGTTTTAAGGATGATGATTTATGATAGGTGGTCAGTATTTTGGTCATAAGCTTCTCATATGATATCAAAAGAGAGTGATTCAAATTATGTTGTAAACTATATTAATAGGGTAATATCCTATAGAAATAGATTTCCAAATTCTAGTCCTTTAGGCCTCCAAAATTTGACTGTCCCAACTCTATTCTTGAGATGCCTACTAAACATCCTATCAATGTTTTAGAGTAATAACATTTCCTGCCTTATCGATTGTTCATGGGAACCACTCTCTCGACCTAGAAAGGAAATTTTTCACCCTATTCTAAGTCCTGAGCATTAGATTGCTTGGTTATTTAAATTTCTTTCCTTTTTTATCTATTATAGGAAGTGCTCTCTCGCGATGTGAAGGGAAGTTTCCATTCCTGTTTCAGGTCCTGAGCTTAGATTTTATGATTGGTTTTCTTCTCTTTCTTTTGTATTCTTGATTTTAGGGGCCACTCTCTCATCCTAGGAAGAGAAGTTTTCACCGTGTTCAAGGTCCTGAGCTTTAAATTCATTTGAGTGAATCTCTACTCTATATTGTATGAGCATAAAAACAAACAAAAGGAGCAGATGAAGACCCCCAAAACTCATGTGTCGTGGTTAAGGAAGAAAGCATCAACACAATCCAGAACCCAGTTGAAGAACTTCATGATATAAAAACTACAGGAAATTAAGACTATATTGAGGATTGGTTTCACTCTATCGTTTGCTTGTAACATTACTACATACTTCAATAATTCTTGGCACCATCCTTAATTGACATACCCTAGTATTTATTGACATGCATTTCTCAAATTCGGGTATATACACAATTGAGGCTAAAATGGTTCCATTGGAAGTACTCTTATATGTAAGTATATTTTATTTTTTGAGGTAGAGTTGGTTAGTGTAGAAATTATAATAAATAAGTACATAAAAGATAAATTTCTTTATATGTAAAAAGAGTTGGGTTCGCTGCAATATGCTGAGTAAATCAATATCGGTGATAGGTATTTGAATCTATCTGTGTATGTAGACATTTTATATTGAAAATCATATTTCTAAAAACACTCATCATCATTTCAGAAATTCTTTTTTTGCTTGTTTATCATATCTTATGGCTTCTAAGCTTTTTAAAATTATTGAAAACACAGTGAGGAAAGTCATGTTTTGAGGGACGAAATGGGCATATTTTTAAAACATGTTTATACCCTAGGTAGCCCTTTATGTCTAATTTTAAAGGTATGACCAAAACATTGACAAGATGTCTAGTAGGAAGTTGAGAAACATAGTTATGACAATCTGATTTTGGAGTGCTAAATAACTAGGATTTGGAAACATGTTTCTATGGTACATTACACTATTCATATAGTTTACAACACAATTTTATTCACTCTATTTTGATATCATATGAGAAAGTTATGACCAAAATACTAACTCTATCATAAATCAACACCCTTAAAACTCTATTTTTCTAGTTGTACCTTAGCACATTTGACCCATTAATTCTTCATATCTTAAAAACTTGTTTATATTGGAGATATTTACATTAATATAATTTAATATCCAATTTGAATTAATTAAATACAGAATCAAACAAACAACCTATGCTTAAAATATCAATTATTGGTCTAAGTTGGGAAATAAAAAATGGCTCTGTTATCTAGGTTGTTCTAAGTAAATTTGACATATCGTATCATGGAATTTTTAAAACCTATTTATATTGGTGATATATATTTGAATTAGATTTCACTTATCTTTGTAATCATTCAAATGAGATGACAAATAAAGGATTTATGATTAAAAAATTGTTGGTTAGTATGTCGACCACTGCTCTCCCATAGGTAACAAATAAATTTTCTTTGTCCATCCTTCCTTGGATTTCATTTATAAAGTAATTGTTTGTTATTTTTTTTCATATTTCTTGGATTGAGGCAGTCTGCACACCTCTCTTCTTCGATGATTTTATGTTTTATTACATGTAGATGCTCGTTTGTTTTTGCAGGTCCAAGGAGAATAAAAGAGATCCATTTATGAAAAAGTGATTCTTGAAGACAATTTTAATGAAATAAGGGTATTTCATCTAAGCATCTATGAATAAATATGATTTGATATTATTTTTATCACTTCTAGGTTCCATGATCTACGAAGCTATATAATAAGAGCTTGTTGCAAAATTTCTCCTGCTATTATTCACCAAAACAGAGAAAACAACATGAAGACTTTTCATCGCTTAATGGATTTATAATAGGACAAATGGGGAATTGATTTTCATTTGAAGATCCAAGTCATTTCTGCCAAAGCATTTTTTTTCAAAATATCAATTTTGATTCACCATTGAAACAGATTGATGATTCCCTTAGGAAAAAAACATTGTTGCAACCAAAATCACAATCGTTGTAACATAAGTTATTTTTTTATTTATTGCTTTTTCAGTAAAGTGTTGTTTATTTTATGATTTCTCTTATGTTTTTATGTTTCAGGTATTGTTTACTTCAAAGTCACAGTTTTTGTTTTCAAAATAAAAGAAGGAAGTTCTTAAGTTTCATGATGTTTCTCCACATCAGTATATGGTTTCCTTAGATGTAATATCAAAAACTATTATTTTGTTGTTACTACGTTGGTGTTGATACTTCGTTGATGTTGATACTTCAATAGTGTTGTTACTTCACTGATGTTGTTACTTCACTGCTATTGATACTCCATTGGTGTTATTACTGCGATGGTGTTATTACTCCATCGATGTTGTTACTCCGTCGGTGTTGTTATTGCATAGGTGTTGTTACTTCATTGATGTTGTTACTCTGTCGGTGTTGTTACTCCATCAATATTGTTACTCCATTGGTGTTGATACTCCACCGATGATGATTAGTGGTCCACATACTAACTACTAGTATTAGTATGTCGAAGTACGTCACTGACCAACTCCATTGATTTCATTGGTATTTCACTTATGACCAACCATGACTAAGGAGGGTCGTACCTTAGTTGGGGGTAGGTATCGCATTTAATAGAAAATGTATTGTATTTAATAGAAATATTTTCATGTCATCCTTGCTATTAAATCTCACATCAATGTGTACATCTCACAATTATTAACACCATAATTGGTAACAATCTGTAACGCCCACCATACCTTGCACACTTTTCCACGCACATTGGAACTTGAATCATGTATGGTTAAATTAACTTGGTGAATGGGAAATACTTATAATGGTCTAGGTTCTCTTGGACATAATGATGGTGTTGTTACTCTACCCATGCAGAATTTGATAACACTTCTACCATATCTAACATTTACGCATCAAGGTATTCTCTAACACCCAACTTGCATTTTTGGAGATGCTACCCAATGTTTATGAGATAGATCAAAATTTAATCACTCCTTGAGATATGTCCCCACTGATAATCTGAGATTTTAACAAAGGTTTATTAACTTATAATGAATATTTTCATACTTGAATCTAAATGAATTGTTTATGAAGGTAAATTGTTATGCCTATAGTTGGTCAACACCACCATGGAATGTGATCTAACACCACAATTATTCAATTAGTTAATGGAAGTTTTGAACACACATCATTCGTATGATTTCCACCAGAAAATGTTATTCATTTATTTTCTTCTCACTTTATTTTTAACCCATAATGTCTGTGATATAATCATGCTTTTTATACATAGGTTTCGTTAGGGAAGCTATCATGGAATTTAAATGAATATTTCAATATAAGTAAGATGCATCATATTTTCAAAGATATTGTTATTCATTGCTTTCCAAGGATTTTGAGGGAAACATGATTATGTTGATTTAACCTTCTTTCATATGTTAATCTAATTGATCATAGAGAAAGCCTAGAGACATCACCTTAAGACTAGAAAGGCACCATTCTAAATGGAAAAGCATCTGGCAATGGTGAGGTTAGATTTTCTAGATTTCTAATGTTGACCTATTCATCTTCTTAATTCAGATTCGTGCATTAACACTTGTGAAAATTACCTACAAGATTTACATCAAGTAGTGAAAGCATTGAAGAGCTCTATTATAAGGAAGGAGACAATGACCTATATTGACCAAAAACCTTCCTTGTTTTGGAGATGTAAAGCTAGTTGAAACAAGCAAATTATACTAAGTGAAGTCTTAGGTATAGAAGATTAACCTTATCATTAAGTACAAGAAGGGGCTTAACAAAATGATTACAGATTTCTTATCTAGACTACCAAATTCGGTGACCATTCTCATGGCCATACTAATACAACAACACTTTTCATTGAAGGTATGCACATTCATGTGAAGAGGACAAAGTATTTCATCTAATTGTAGTTGAAGTGCAACAAGGAGTGAAGAAGCATGATTTCCATTTAAAGGATTTTTTTCATAGAAATACCATAAGTTGTTTTTACCAACTATAGAATGTGGAGTGATCTTGTTAAGAGAATCCTGCAGGTTCAAAGTTGCCAGGAATTTTACTGTTGGAATGGCATTGTTAAGCTTATAGACATATTTCTATTAGTAAAACTTGTTTACTAATGTCACTAAATTTAATCCAGTGTGTCTTTTATTGTGCTTCTTGAAAATAGGAAATTGGATTTTATATTCCCATTCATATACTTGGTCAAATATGGGAGAGTATTTTAATGATTTTCCTTGTGAAATATTCACAATTAATGTTCCATGTTCTTGTACTTAGAATTCTAAGTAATCTTTATGCTTCTCTCTATGTTTTTATTATTTGATTCACCCATCTCCGTTCTTCTGGGTTGGTTTCCTAAGTAGAATAAAAATGTGTATATTGGGAGAGGAACTTTCAAGGGCCCCAAAAAGGAAGGATCTTAGCACAAGATTTGTTGAAATAACTACAATCTGAGGTGAGTGCCATAACAACGTACCCAGTTTTCTATACTTAGTTAAGAACAAGGTTGTATTCACATAAAATCTAATGAAACATTCATTTATGACTAAATGTATGATGTTCTTTCTTGTTCACCATGGTTCTTGTTGCTGTTTAGATATAAATTATATAATTAACCCTTCCCCGCATTAATTGTGAATACATGGATCGTATTGTTATTTCAAGGCTACCGTGCAAAGTCTATGCAGGTCATAGTTTCCCTACCCATCATTGAGCATTCAGTCAACAATATAAAATGGACTAATGGAAAGGTTGACCTTGAGAGGTTTTTCAATCATCTTGACTTTATATCATCCAAAATCAAGTTTACTATGGAGCTTGAAGAAAATGGTAAAATTCCTTTTGTTAGATGTCCTGATTAGTAGAAAAGAGGATGATACTTTGGGACACCAGGTATTTAGGAAGAAAACACATATGGAAAGCTATCTTCAAGCTGATTCATACCATCATTCATCCCAAAAATTTTGTGTCTTAAACACCCTTGTTGTTAGGGCTCTTAGAATTTATGACTATGATCAACTAAATGAACAAATTAAACACTTGATCTCTTTTTCTAAGGATATAGGATACAAGGAGTTTAATATTAATAAAACTATAAAAAGAGCTGAAGAAAAGGTCCTCTCGAGGGGTCCCCAAGAAAAGTAAGCGAAAGAAAATTGTGGGAAAGTGTACCTTCCATTCATTCAAGGGGTTACAGAAAAAATCACTAAGGCTTTAAGAAATAAAGACATAGACATTCAATTTACAACATGCGGAATGATTACGTAGAAAATGAGGCCAGTTAAGGATAACATAGATCATCAACAACTTAAAGGTGTGTATAAGATTGATTGTTCATGTGGCAAGAATTATATTGGGGAGACATGACGATCTTTGAAAACTAGACTTAAAGAGCACGAAGCTAATATTAAGAATGGGAGATCTCGTACATCGGCCCTTGTGGAACACTCATCCAAAACCAAGCATCATGTGTGTTTGGAGGACACCAAAATTATTGCACGAGAGGATCATTATCAAAAGAGGAAAATCAGAGAGGCTATCGAAATTATGAAGTTTCCTCATAATCTCAACAATGATAATGGAAATGAGACTAGTGGAAATTGGCTTCCCCTCATTAGACATATCAATCCCTCTAGATCTTTTGAGGTGTAGTATCACTGGTACCTTCATCCGCCT
>APFE030536447.1:129869-141087 GCA_000404065.3 Pinus taeda | reverse complement strand
TGTAGTTTAGTTTCTTGAATTAGTTGGCTTCTACTTGAATTTATCATCCATTAGGTATTTACTTATCTGTTCTCGTCAATAGATTCTTCTCTCAATCTGTCATTCATTTTCTGTTATGATGATGGATCCCCTTTGGGGTTCGAAACATCGACATAATGAACATATTATTGTGGATAATCCAAAGCATACTTTTCTAAAAAATGACAATAGAAGCTTAAAGCCTAATATAACAATGTGTAACAACAAGAAATATCAGTAACCACAATGAGAGTAACAATAAATTAGGATTCAAAACAACACAAATTAATGAACCATTAGAATGATAAATAAATAATCACAACAAAACTAAATCTACAAACACCATTAATCGAATAAAACCTCATGAGGAGAGTGGGCCCAACTCTCCAATTAGTGTTGTGGCAAAAAGATCGAAGGCTAGTAATACTCAGAAGATCAATATTGCATTATTCAAAAGGAAAATACAGAAAGTATGTTGTTACATTCTCAATATCTGATCTACTCCCTATATGCGTTATCTCCATTTTCTCTATGATTTGTGTCTTTTAAATATACAAACAACAAAGGGAAATTTACAACAAACTAATTACAAAATGATTTCTCAATACAATTTAGATTGATTACAAAATATCAACAAGCAAGATGAGATGTGAGAAATCCTTCCATCATGATTCAACTGGAACAAGTCGAATCTCGTTATTGCAATTGGGCAATTTGGAAAATGGCCAGAACATAAAATATGTGAATATGTCCTTCAAAGAACCTTGCTTTCCTCACAATCTAGACCGAACTGTGGAAATTTTCTCAATGGAAAACTAATTTGGTCCATTCTGCACAAAACTATGTATCATATTTTCAATATTATTGTTTGTTTTCCTGAAACATCCAACACAAAATAGACACCTTTTATTCCACTGAATTTCTCATCTGGAATATTTGATTATGAGCTAAAGATCAAATTCGGAATCTGGAAGAGATCTTGGAGGCTAAAATCATGAGTGATGTTATAACAAATTCATCAATAAACCTTCACTGGAAAAATAATGCATAATAGTCATCAATTTATTAAAAATAAAGAAAAAAATATTACTTATCCACAAGAGCATAAATAATTATGAAATGGAATGATATAATAAATTAGGATAAATGATGTGATGAAGGAACATAAGTAATAGATGAAATGGATGTGAAGAAGTCATAATAATAATGAAAAATTATTAGCCCAAGAAATATGACATAAGTTTTCCTTCAAAATTATTTTTCTCTGCGTTATAACTTAATTTATCATGACCCAAAGGCTGTATAGTTTAATATGTTGTAGTGGTTCTCCACATCTTATTATATGCTTACAAATAATCTACATTTTATTAGGGTAAGGCAAGGAGAAATGCATTCACTCATTTAGAGTATAGTTGTTAGCTACATCATTTCTTATTATCCATAAAATTAACTTGGAACCGTGTGGGCTCATTAGGCATAAGTGTTGGGATCTGCTCTCATTTAGCAAATCATTTGGGGACCTTCACTAAACAAATAGTTTAGGGACCATCCCTATGATGCCAATTTTTTTTAAATACAATTCAAATTAAAGATAAAGTAAACCATTCTAGATCTAAGAACCAACTCTTATTTAACTAAATAAACACAACACTAAAAAATAAACAATTAGGGAATCTATTTTATACTATTCAATATTTAACCACATCATTTATTATATCACATATCACTAAAAATAAATCAACATTGAAAATACATAAACTTGAGATACATCATCAATAGCCATGAATTTCAATTCAACCATCATAACACCCCTTCCTATAATATAGTCATTATAGAAACATCAATAATCATATCATAGACTTTATGAATATAGAAGGTAATGTTCAACAAGGAGTGGAGTTTTGATTCTTGGATTTGCTCCTTCTTTCACTCCCTTTTTTACTTCCACGTCCATGTGGGAAGGATAAGGAATCCCAACTGAATGATGATGACTCACTGAATGAACTCCCAACCTACTCTTTGGTTACTCTTCTTCTCAACGGACCCTCGAGTTGCAATAGGGTTGTAAGTAGAGGAAAAAATATTAGCCAATAGAGGTGATCACTCTTAGCTCAATACCTCCCTCTCTAATCACCTCCACCTCACCAAGATCACTATAGTCTTTGTAGCCATAGAGAATAGAAGTATCTCTCCATCCAATAATAGGGAAAAAGGTACCTTCATCATACCTTGTTCCTTCTTTTATAGGAGGCTTTAGAAGTGACACTTGGCGCTTCATGCAAAAATAACTATTTTTTTAATTTAAAAGTTCGATTATTCACACACCCATGTGTCACCCTCTCTCGAATGTTATCTTTTTTTTGTTTAATCCTTATTCAAAAATAATAATTTTCCTCACCCCAACATGATTCTTGGCTATCTCTTCATCCCCCTTTTTTACTACTTAATTTGTGTTCATTACTAAAGTTAACTGGTCTCAAATTTGACCCCCAACTACATCTTGGTTTAACTCAAATCGACTCTTAGATGGAGATCCTTGTTTTTTATCTTGCCACATGGAGATTTTGTAAATGTTCTCTAATTTAATTTATTAATACTTTGTTTTCATTCTCAACCCTGATTTCTTAATGAGGCTATACTATTCTAGGACTAATGTTCCTAATTAGCTCTATGGCCCTTTCCCACCTTTGATTACTAAAACCTTACGTGATTTGGAGTTACTTTACATGCACATTCATTACCTAAGATTTTCCAAATTTTGGAACGGTAGAGTTATTAATTGTTCCAGTATTTTATTTCTTCCTACTCTCCCTTTACCCCAAGGTTTACTCTAGATTTAATTTACTTGGTTCTAAAGTATCACTTACCTCATTATGTGAATTATCATGATTACCAAATATCTTAATTATATCTTATTGGTTTCCTTTTTTATGCCAAGGATGTCATGTCACTCATGCCCTCTAAGAGCTTCCATTTGAAGTTCCAATGGTTCCAGTTCAATCAGTTTCTTCTTGATACCAATGGTGCCAAGTTGATCATGCCCTTCAAGAAATTTCCTTCGAATTTTCAAGGGTGCCATGCCATGTTCCCTTCAACCATCTAATGACTATAAGGGGAAGAACTAAGTATGATGATGGAGAACATTATCCTCTCCTCTACCACCCTCTATAGTGAGACAAATGGTGATGGGGATCGAGGAATCCACCTCAATGTCTATGCCCTAGTAAAATCGTCGTGAGCAACCCAATCTATAGCCTACCCCTAGGGCATTGAGATCTTCAAGCTAAGGGTATCCCAACCCTTCGATCACAATTCACATCGCAAGTGCTAACAGGTGGAAGAAGGAATACTTTCCCACCCCTCCCATGTAATCCTATTTACCTATAAACCCAATCACCCATGTGTGAGTTCATTGGTCAAGCATCTAACATTTGACTGCAATGAATAACATGTCATTAGAATTCATAAGAAAATTTTCAATTGAGCTTTTAAATTTTTTGAGAAAATACTATACGATTCAAACCACACCATAGGTTGTCAACTCATCACGTACAAGTGCATCTAGGTAGTCTCCTGCCATTCTCAATAATCGTCAGTAGTATGTGTTCACAATAATAGTCAGAATACACTCATGTATGCTAAATAATTACCATGACATGATCATCAATATCTAATTAACTATGAATAAGAACTAATGCAAATAGACAACATAATGAACCTATGAAATGATGGACATAGTCATAAACACATCGATTACAATTGTATCATCATAACATCAATCTCAAAAATACTTTTTATCACATCAACAATTAGTAAAAGATAAATATTTGGACCCTTGACCTAAGGTCCTTAAAAGTAATATATGATCCCTAAGGCTATATCAAGGCTAGTGTCATATCAAGATCAATCAACTAGAGCAAGGCACTACAAATACACTAAAAAGGATTATAATGTTTTATAATTAGACTATTGATCAAGAAAGGCCATAAACATGTGTGAGCATGTCATAGTGTTAAGCATTTGTATACTATCTTACAACCTACGGTGGCTTTATCTTTATATTATATTTTTGGTTCTAAAGTGTTTCTCCTCCTTTTTAAATTTAATTTAAGTTGCATTTATCCTTTATTAATTAGAATGTATTGAGTATTTATAGATATTTATGAATTAGTAAAGATTTTTGTTGGGAGTTTCCTTTTATAGTATAAGATGAGAAATGTTGTAATGATTATAAATGAGTGTAACATTTAAATGTCATGCTCAAAGAAAAATTAAATCAAAAAATAAATCTTTCAAATCAATAAATTACCTATGATTTTGTTTATAATAAAATTAGACAAATAAAAAACAAAATAGCAATCATATTAAAATAATTAAAAATAATAATAATTCATATTAGCCACCATTATATTTCAAAACTTATTGTTTAAAGCTAATTAATAAGTATATAAAAAATGAGTATTCACAATAAAGTGTGTTTCCTTAGTTATTTATGTATTTATGTATTTATATCATCATTTCTATGTATATTACATTGAAAAATAAATTAAAAATATAAAGCATAACAAAAAAATACCTATATAGAAAAGAGAAATTTATATAAATGAAAATAGTATATAAAACCTTATTCATTTAAGATATACTAATTTAAAAGATCAATATGTAGAAAAACTTTATAAGTTTTGTTAAGAAATTGTATAGAGAATATCATGCTTGATTGCAAAATTGACTTAAACAAAATCTATATCAATAATAAACTGTAAAGATCAAATCTTATATAAATAATTTAATACTTAAATAAAAATTATAAAATTAAATCATTTTAAAAATATTTAAAGCAATACAGTTAAATATTCATCAATTTTAATTTAAAAATTATTTACGGTTATTTATTTCTTTACAAAATTACATAATAATTAATTATGTAGCTATTTATTAATTATTATGTAATGCAAAATCAGTACGGAAAATATGTTTTCATATTATGCATTGTAAAACCCTTCATTGGAAATATCTCCTCCATGTAAACTATAAAACCCTTAGACTTCCAAAGATTTTTTTATTATAAAATTTGTGCTTTGGAGAGACAAAATACTTCTCAAAACATTGAAGGTTTAAAAACATGAAATACAACAAGATTAATAGTTACAAACTAGCATAGTCCCTCCCTCTACAACTAATTAAATGACTAAGGTAGCGCAAGGTCTATGTTTTTTCATTATTCAAGAATGCTTCCTTTCTATAATCGCTTGCATAATCTGTTGTTATTATCACCCCTAGACATGCTTCTTCCACACTTTGCAAAATTAAATCCATCTTTGCACAACTTCCTCTACACCTCCACACTATGCACTTCGCACAATAAAAATGACATCTGTAATTTCCACAATGAAAGCTTCCTTCGCACCTATAAGAAAACATGATGGTACAGCTAAGAAAAAGATGAATCATGATAAGGTGGGACCCTTTACAAAAGGCATTGATGGGTGGGGGGAAACTTGCACATTATGTTTTCAAAACTACTGTAGTTATGCGAAGGTGGATTTGTATTTGTTCTGTTATTTAATTTTATTTTTCACACAATTATGTGAGATGTGTGAGAGAAAGGGTTTGAGGAGGAGTTTGTGTTCCTTGCACTACACACACATTCCTTGCACATACTTTCTCCCACACTCCCTTTCCTTGCACACCAAAATAGAGCTTCCACAAAGAATCAAAATGCAATCACAAATTAATAGCCCAAAGTGAATTCATTACAAATCATGAGATCCAAATCCATCGACACATAAGCATTGTTTGTGAAGCTTTTTTTCCAAGTACAATAAAGCTTCAAACTCTTGGTTTTAACATGTTGTTAACACAATAATTGTTAAACTTTTATTTTATTACATTTGCATATAAAGATATTTTTAATTTACAGTTTCATTGGAACTATCGATATGCTTGCACGATTAAGGAAGTGTGAGGTGTGTGTTTTGTGATTATTTGAGAACACTGCATTTCCACAATAGCTTCCACAATTTGTCTTGATTCTCACCTACACACACTTCTTCCATACATCTCCAACTTGTAGATGATTTATTTCACATAGGAATTTCTTGGCACAAGTTCTCTCCCATAGTCATGTTCTCATGTATTTTGATTAACCCTTCTCAAAGTTAATTTATCAAATCATAACTATATACATTTTTTGCGGTATTTATTCTTATTTGATTATTAATATTCATAAAAATGATTCGAGGAGCATGCAAAAAAGGGTGTGTAAAAGAGTTTGTGTTCCTTCCTTCGCACATCCATTCACACTAGACTCGTTCTCCTGAAATCACTTTCTCCGCACACCAAAATAGAGCTTCCACAAATAATCAAAACACAATCCCAAATTAATACTCAAGACAGAAGTTGTTAAGATCATCAGATCCAAATCCATCCACACATAAGCATTGTTTGTGAAGTCATTTTTTCCAAATACAATAAAGGTTAAAATAGTTGGTTTTAACATACTCCTAAAGCAAAAGTTGTTAAAAGTGGTATTTTATTACATTTCCTCATAAATACAATTTTAATTTACAATTTCATTGGGGATTGGATGCAAGAAATGGTTGGGCCATAACCAATTTCAGTCGGAGGAAT
Source organism: Pinus taeda (assembly GCA_000404065.3). Lineage (NCBI taxonomy): Eukaryota > Viridiplantae > Streptophyta > Pinopsida > Pinales > Pinaceae > Pinus > Pinus taeda. The sequence continues at coordinate 134,439 of APFE030536447.1, read as the reverse complement.
AGAGGAAATTCTCATTATATAGAGTGTGGACGTGCTGAAATATAGAATTATAGAGGAAACACAAGGAGGGCTTCCTTCTCACCTTCCTAGCTGACACAACGAAATATTTTTCATCTGCACTTTGTTTGTTTTTGGTGTTTTGTTCGTTGTTAGATATAACTCTACCATCGTACCTCTCTTTGACGGTGCCTTTTTTCCTATTCTTTTTCTACCAAGTAATGCTTTAATCGATCTAATCATGTTGACTCTTTTGTCAAAAAAATCAACTTTGTCATTATCTATATGTAGAGGTCATTCTTGTTGATACAACAATTGGTTATAGATGGTGTCTTCATTTATTTTCAATCAAATTTATCGTGGTTGGGTAACTTGTTATTCTTGTTAATAAACAATATTTTGGTGAGGAGTTGAGATTTTATTCTCAATTTTATAATTAGGATGTGCATGATTAAAAATTTAATCAAGTCATTTTTCACACACGAATGGAACTTTCCGTATAGGTGTGGATGATCACTGTGATACATCTAAATTAACATATTTGCGAATTATTGTATATTTTCTCATCAAATTATTCTCTATCTTATAAACAATTAAAATAAATACTTTAAAATTTAAAATAATTGCTATAAAAAAAGGGTTCAAAATATCAATACACTACACAAAAGTAGAACAAACCTCAAATAAAGAAAAACACTTTAATAAATGGATTTAAAAAATCTTAGTTTAGGTAAAAAGATTAGGATATTGAATAGTATGAAATTAGTATATTTTGGTTAATACCAATAAGCCCTCCCCCTATGGAATTGGCAATTTTATTTTTTTTTGCTAATATTTTTTATCCATGGACTAATTGAAAGATGCCCACTCATCAATGAATCAAATTAAACTCTTCACTCCTGCATTACTAAATCACCTTAAAACCCGTTTAAATTTTTTTTTACTAAATCATCATTAAAAATCTATTGTTCCTCTTATTTGTCTCCAAGTATTGGGATTAGAGAAAATGAAATTAAAAATTTAGTTCCATATATCACTATGAAATAAATGTGCATTTACATTCTCTAACATCTGCATGTTAAAATGGGGAGGAATATATGGCAACGTGGAGGAATAAGACCAAGGTTTCTTGAGTGACCTCTTCAAATTGCCATTAAATATTTATTGTACGCGTTATTCATCACCATGTCGTTTTAGAATTGTGATTAAAAGTTAAAACCTTTCACATTCTCTAATGGTTTCTTACAATTCATTAGGTAAGTGGAGTGTAATCACTTTGGCCTCAGAGGTATGGCGCCAAAAATTGAAGTGAGTTAAAAGTTTGTTGGTGCTAGTAGGCAAGTATGTTAATTAATGAGAAAAAATAAAAAAAAATAAAAAATTAAACAATATGGATTGTAACACGTACCACTTCATTTAATGGATTGTAACCTACATTGTAATGGAATCCACTCCATATATTGTTAAATTAATTAGTTGTAACAAAGTTGTAGTGGAATTGCATTTGTTATTAGGGAACTTATGTTTTATTTGTTGGATTGTAACCTAATGTACTGATGGATTATGTTTTATTAGTTGAATTCTATCTTTATTAGGGATATTATGTTTTATGTTTTATTAATTGGATTGTAGAGTGGATTCCGCCATTCCATCTAGGATTGTATCAATCACCAGTCCATCTATTATAAGCAAAATACTTATAAGTGAGTGGGTTATTGGAATTGTTGAATCCAAACCATATGCAATTTGTTGGAATGATTAGTGGAATGATTTGAAGGGGTTTTTGTCCCCTTCTATTTGCTAAGAAAGGTGCACAATCCATTGTTTTCATTTTTTTTTTTAAATAAGCATTCTATTTAAAATATTTTTTAACATATAGTTTATCTTAGCATTGAAATCTTGATTTAACCTAAAATGTTGGATATCTCGGTTACAACTATCAAACTTCAGTATTTTGGATGTTCTTAATAGTATTGCATTCATTTTCACTCTAATAAATTCACAACTATTTAATAAATGTGCATTTCGTAAGCAAATCAATACCCTATCAGTGATTTAGAACATGATCCATAGAAGAACATTTGGTTGAAATCCTGGCCCCAACTCTTCACGATCTAAAAAAAGGTTGCTAACAAAATTAAAATGTCCATCAAAGTTTTTCCAACAAAGGAGAATTACCAGCGACAATATTAAAAGGTTGGCAACGAATGAATGCAAAAAAAATTAATAAAATGTAAAGAATATCCAATAAATTGTGTAGAACCAAACATGCAGTGCAAACTTCACGAGTATATGTGCCTCGGATTCCCACTAAAATGTGTAGAGATAACCAATGTTGTATTTGTTCACTAACATCATAAATTAGCAATCCCTGGATTAATTCACAAGAACTATAAACTAACGGTGGATTAGTTGACAGGAATTATAAATTAACTATTTTCAGAACTTCATGAGAGAGCTAATCTCAAACATTTAGAGAACTAAGTTCGAACCAGATATTCCTTTGTATTATTGAAAGTAGCTTAACTACACACTTAGAAATAAAAGAATTTGATTCCATTTTTTTATCCTCTTTTTAATCTTATGTTTCTATTTTTTATTCTGGAATGGAATCATTTTTTCATTGAACTCACTGTTAACGATTTATTATTTTGTAGTGTTTTTATTCCTCGCTTTTTATGAAAAACACAATACATTTGAGTTGAAAACACATATTTGGATGCAATGTCAATAAAATGGTAGTTTAATTTTTTCTCAATATAAGCTGGATTTGTTAAGATACTAAGTTTTAGTTATATATTTTTTAAATTTTGAAAATATTTGAAATAATAAATCCATTTATACATTAACAGAAATACATTTCAAAAAAACTAAAATTCACTGTTGTACCATAAATCCATAAATTGTAAAAATAAATCTCCTAATTAAACAATACAAAACCATCCCTAAACATTTTATCTAACTTTCGACCTAATTGTGACTAATTACACCATTTACCACAAATTCTTCTAGCAATTTTTCCTAACCCCCACCAATCATCCATATTGTTTATTCCATGCAGTCTGTCGAGCATTATGAATTAACCAATGTTGTATCTGTTCACGAGCATCATAAATTAGCTAACCCTGGATTAGTTTAGAAAATGATGCAGAGAACATTATGTTGAAATCTTCGCCCCAGTGCTTCATCCAGCCGATGTTGATCTCAAAAAGAGTTTTTTAAAAGTTTAAAAGACCATCTAAATTTTTCGAACCAAGGATAATGAGAAAAAACAATGTTAAAAGGCTGACAAAGAAGGGATGCAAAAACTTAACAAAAGGTGACGAATCTCCACTAAAATATGTAGAACCAAACCAGCAATGCAAACTACGCCAGTATATGTGCCGAATTTGACGAATGTTGTATTGTTAACGCAACCATAAAAACGAGCTAACGTGGGATTAATTCAACAAGCATATAATAACGATAGACAGTTACAGAATAATAATGCAGAGAACTTCAGGAAAGAAAGCTCACCTGGAACATTTAACGAACTAAGTTCCAACTAGATATTCCTTTGTGTCTTATTGAAAGTAGCTTAACTTCACAAGAAATAAAAGAGTTTGATTCTATTTTTTTCTATCTTATGCTTTTATTTTTGGTATGTAATAATTTTTTATTGAACTCAAGGTTAATGAATTATTATTTTGTAGCCTTATTAGTCTCCGTTTTCTTTTTTTAACAAAAACCACAATATAGTGTAGTTGAAAACACATATTTAGATGCAATGCCCATAAAAAGGTAGATGTAAAAACAAATCTTAGTGTAACTAATTCTTTTGACCCTTTCTTGATATAGGCGAGATATTCTTGATAGAATACGTCTTCAATATATAGTCTATAAATTTTGAGGGAACAAATAATGAAGCTACAGATACATTAAAAAAAAACATTGAGACAACTAAAATCACCATTTTAAGTAAATAGATAAGTAATTCTAATAAAAAAAAAGCCTTTATAACACATTTTATCAAACTTCTACCTAATTGTAGAGTAATACAACTTCAACCACAAATATTCTTATTTTTTTCAATTTAATAAATTTTTCATAAATAATGTTGAAGAAATTATTGATGACATAATCTAATAATAAAATTTATAATATATTTATACATTTTGATTTTATCAATAAACTTTTATGGATTGAATAGATTTTATTTTAATCAATAGATTTGTAAGCATTGAATAGATTTTAATCATTAAAACTAATGCATTAAGTATATGCAATTCATTGAAAGCATTGGTTGCAATCAATTGAATAAAATCAAATTAGCAATCAATGTATTCAAAAGGAGTTAAATGCTTTCAATATATTGCAATAAATACATTGAATACATTTGAATGCTTCAATGTATTGTATAGATTGAATGTTGAATAATATAAGTTGGTTGACCATTTTAGTATCAATTTTTAAGTGATGATTTTGATATAATGTTATTGTTCAAAACATTAATGATAAGACAACTTAGTTTATTTTAATTTTAACATCCCAAAATGAGTTGCCATATTTCATCCCCAAATTCAATAGAATAATT
>APFE030536447.1:93412-118363 GCA_000404065.3 Pinus taeda | reverse complement strand
GTAAAAGAACTATCCTCATAACCCTTGTTTCATTTTTTAATGAGCTTGACACAAGATCAGGAACTATGCTCGACCAGACCTAGTTTCATTTTTTAAGGAGCTTGACATAGGAAAGCGAACTATGCTCTGACTAGACCTAGTTTCATTTTTTTAAGGAGCTTGACATAGGAAAGCGAACTATGCTCCACACGAACTTCATCATAATGAACAGGAAGTCGTTGCTTCCAAGAGTGCCACTCCCGGTGGAAGGATAATGTCTTGGAAGTTAGAAACTAATGCCCCCAGGACACTATGCACGATGGCAACATCACTGGATACAGGCATGAGATAAGTAGCCATGTAGTTGACCTGCGGTGGGGCAGATACAACCGATGGATAAAAACCAGGAGGGGATGACAACTGCACAGGAGGCACCGGGGGACTAAAGAACGATAATTGATCTATAGTCACAATCCATCCATCGTGTGGAAAGAAAACCACACAGAAAAGTGAAGAGACAAGGGCCCCCATGGCATAAACATAGTCACGGCCAAGGAGAAGACTGAAATCTAAAGCACCTTGGATGACCAGTACGTCTATATGGACGGTTTTGCCTCCCAAAGTAATAGGGAACTTCGGAAGGATCCCTAATGGTTGACTGGTTCCTCTGTCAAACACCATTAGATTCTGTGCGACCGACACAAGCTGTGGGAAGCCCAAAGCTTGCCAAGTAGTGGAAGGCATAAGACTGATAAATGTACCCTCATCCAAGACAGTGCCAGGTACTGCCTTATCATAGGCATGTACTGTAATCTGGAAAGGCACATGGGATGGAAGGTGGAAAGCAGTCAGGTGACTCCAGTTGAAGGAAACGAATGAACTACTTGGTGGGGGAATCGTATGATTTCCCCCTGCTCCGAAGAAGGACTCTCAGGATTAGCTGGGATAGGAGAGTCGTTTTCGGACTCAGAAGAATTTGATGAGACAAGAAGAACATGAGCATGATGCTCTTCTGAAACAGAGTGATCGACGAGTGGTGAACCCGAGTCAACACTCTTTCCGACCAATGGTTGGTCTGGAATAGGCTTAGCACAGCCAGGTTCAGAAAGAGGAGGATGGACAAGAGAAGAATCTAAGTCAATCTCGTTGTCGACAGGGAGAGGGTCTAAGGGAGCCTCTAGTAACCAATGGGAAGTTGGGGTGAAGAAGCTGTAAGACTTTCCAAAATAGCGGAAGCTTTATCCAAGAGCGGACAAAGGTGAAGGAGATGGTTGCTTTCACATAGCCTACAGGGGAATCGAATCTTCCCGTTATTCTTACCATTGCCAATTGATAGGGTAGCATCGCCATGAGCTGCAGAGGCCAATGAGGGGTAGGTCGAATCATGAGACCATAATTCTAAGATCCTGGGAATGCCAGGACAATCACTAAGAAGATGGTCATTCTTTCACAATTTACAAGGAAACTTAACCTTTCGCGGAGGAGCAGAAGGAGTTCTGACCTTAGCTGTACTCGGGGCAGTAGCTGCACTTTTAGCCTCTCGCTTATGAGACTTCTTCTTCTTTGTCTTCTTCTTCTTCTTAGCCACCTGGGTACTTGAATCCAGACTTTCACCAGGTGAAGTAGAGGATGAGGACGTAGAAACAGGCGAAGAAGGGGAGAGGTCCACCTTGGAATCAACATGATGTTGTTCGGGTGGAGGAACAGATTGAACAGTAATTCAGACACGAGGGACCATGGAGGTTGAGAACAACCAAACAGGCAACCCAACAGTTAACCCAGGAAGGGACAACGTTTCCATGTAAGGAGCACCAATATTCCCCAAAGGAGGAAAATGACCAGGATTCCCATCAGAGGGGATTCCTGGGTTGGTGGACTCTGGAAAAGTTGCCATCAAAACTGAAAATCGCACACGGGGCTAAAAAAGAGTCAAGGCACACAGTCAAATGGCCAACACAAAGAATCTAACAGGGCGTGTGATCGCAGGTGATTGAATTTTTACCACATTGAAATTAAGAAACTTCACTGTTTCATGTTTTAAGAGTCAAGAAACGGATAAAAGGTGACTCTATCACTTTCAGATTTGAAACAAGCGTGAAAGGACAAGCGCTTGGTGATCCTTTCAAATTTAGGGAGTCAGAAAAGATCAAATGACTGCTCAGGAATACTAGGCAAAGAGGGTGTACCAAATAACCATGAACTGTAATATACACCTTGGTTTTAGAAATGAAAAAGAAATCAACCAAGGACTTTCTGTACGTGCAGGCAATCTCCCCGAATGCTGTGTTCGGTGTATCATGGGTATAGGGAAATAGACTCAGCTTCCTATGGATAAAGGATGATAACCTAGTGGGTCTCCCCATATACTCGACGGTACGTGGGAGCACAATTCCGTACTAGACCACTATTGAGTCACAGAAGGAGGAATCGCCCAACCTTGAGTGGAAACGAAAGTGACTAGGTTTAATGACGCCGGAGCACGTCTCTAGCCTAGACCTCTAAACAATGTGTGTTATGTTCCAATGGATTGTTAGATTCATTCAATTCATTTTAAAGTTCATCTTGGATTATGTTTTAGTTTTCAGGCCTTACCATATGTAATGTCTCAAAATTTCCTAAATGCAAGCTATATGCCACAATATATCATTTCATTCGATGAATGCTAGCTATAAGAGAGTTGAGAGCTTTCACACAAACAAAATGATCATAAAACAACCAACGATATCTCTAATGCAGCTAATAGAAATTAAAAACTTTTCTTCAAAGTCACTAATCACTAATAACAACGAAAAGCTCTAATTCACATTAACTAATGAAAAGCAAAAGAGTTTTTTTTTTTTAATGTCAAGGGCAAGATGCACTGAACAAATTTTGAGAAATGATAATAAGAGAGAAAAAACAAGCAAATTTCACTCAATGCAAGCACAATCAGATCCCTGAATTGACAAAGCAGTCCTTCAAAACCGAGAAAAGTCCCAAAGGCACAAATGAGCCGTGTAATCTAGGCCCAAAGCGAAACAAAGTGGAATTCAAGTGAAAAAGAGGTAGGTCACTCAAATAATGCAATAAAATGATTAACAACCACTAAACGAGTGCAAGGGAGCAACCAGAAAGTCGACTAGACCAATAGAAGACCAAAAACTCCTAAGGAAGGCTCGACACACAAAGCCACTAGATGCCCTAGGGCTAAAAACATGAAATTGATAGAAAATGGCAACCAACCAAAGGATGCAGGTTAAAATCAGTCAAACAAGACTCCAATACACTCAAGAAATCGAGAAAATGTATCCAAAACAAAGACCAAGCTCAGAAGGCTTAAAATCAAGCAAACTTTAGCAGTTCCCAGACCTGGCGCGACTGTCAGGCTGAAACTGGCGCCTTTTAAGGATTGGTGCGGGTGGTATATTGACAACTAGCACCAATTGGCGTGACTGTTATGCAAAAAAGCGCGCCAGTCAAGTTTGCTATGCCAAAATGAAAAATAAGCAATCCAAAACTAGGCCAATGATAACCAGGTAAACCAAGAAGCAAGAACAGCAAAAGAAACCAGCCCAAAAGGCTGACCAAGCAAACAAAAAATCAAGAAACAACCAAAAAGGAAAGACAAGCTCCCCAGCGGAGTCGCCAAATTGTTGAGGAGGTAAACCCCCTCTGCGGACAGAGGCGATCCCTACTAGCCCAGACCGGGTCTAGCAACAATCATCAAATGCTATAGCGCAAGTTCCTAATTGCAAATTAACAGACCAGTGATGAAGGCCTACCTGGACTCCAATGCTATTGTTTGTAGGAGAGGTGGTGCTCCCGTTCCTTTGCTCCGGCAGATCACAATCCTCATGATCTCTGTGAATGGACACTTGCACATACAAGAAACGACACAAACACAAGCATAAAATCCAGCATATGCAACTATATATCAATCAGAAAGGATATAACTCATCATCATCACAAATAACAACAATAGTGGAACCATAACCAATAGTCGTTCATTAATACTTAATCAAAGGGGAATACAACCAAAGTTTTGACGTTGGATTCTCCTTTGGTGGGTAGTCAGCAGCACATGTCTCGCAAAGCCTGTCGGGAATAGGGACAAGCCTCTCTCTTTGGTTCTTGGACAATAATCTCCTTGCTTGGATTTGGCCTTATGGGAATCAAGAAGGCTCTTGCAGCATGAAGCTCTTGGAAACTTGACAATTCTGATTCTTTGGAACTCTGGAACTAGCTTGCAAAGGAAAATGGGCAAGCTTTTATAGATGGAGGAAGGGGAGTTGGGATCATAGCCAATAATTATGGGATTGGCCATATCATCAAGGAAACTTCCATGAGAGGTGGCAAACCACTTCCTCTCTATGGAAATCCATAGCTGAACCACCCAACTCAAGATAGCTATCAGTCCAGGAATTTGTTAGGACGAAACTTCCGCCATTTGTTTGTTAAAAAAAACCTTTGATTATGGTTGGCACGGGTGCAACTCTATGACAGAGTGCCAATTGGTGCACCCTATTTGGAGGATTTTCCCCCTTGGCACGAGAGCTACACTATGGAACCGCGCCAATGGAAAAAGAGCTATTTTTAGGGTTTTTCAGTAGGAGATGTCTTCAGGGAAAATAAAGCTCATGTTCAGGGGAATGCAATGCAAGTCTTTGTAGGCCATGTCACTTCTCATAGGTCCCGAAATGAGTCCTCCAAGTTGCGGGAGAGGGGTAGCAGGGACGGTAACAAATTGATGTGTAACACATTCTCTCCTTGATCTTCAATCAAAGGAGGCTCATACAACCTTAATTTTCCACATTAACAACAACATAAATTTGCATATATGAAGGAAAATCCAACCTGAAGGTATTGTCACCAATATTTTCTAGAATTCTGAATGGACCATATCGAATTGGTTTCAACTTTTTACCTTCTCCTTGGAGCCTCTCTTTGCTAATGTGAAGCCAAACTTCATCACCGACTTGGAACTTGTGATCTACCTGATGCTTGTCATTCCTTGACTTGTACTTGCCTTGGCTCTTTTCTAGTTGTTCTTAAAATCTTTGGTGTACCAATTGGATTTCTTCAATGAACCTTCTTGCTTTGTCTATGTCACTATGAGCATCAATTGAAACATCCTTTCCAAAAATTAAATCCAAAGGGGACTTAGGAAAGTATCCCAAACAAACTTCAAATGCAAATGTTTGAGTTGAAGAGTGCTTGGTCTAGTTGTAAGCATGCTGAATGTAGTGCAAATGTTCATCCCACAACTTAGGATGCTTGCTGCAATAACCATGAAGAAGATGTATCACGGTCCTACACACCTGGATTTTTGGGTTGGTGGTTAGCAAGTAAGCCTGATGGTACCTAGAGGGTTTGAAAGCTTGAGTTCATCTTATTTCCACATGGATAGTTTTCCCTAGTAAGGAATATAGTATGTGGCATTGAGGTGCCTAAATTGTTGAGAGACCACATGGATAGATTTGCTTGGTCAAGATTCTAGTCCTTGGCTTTGTGGTGCCTAAATTGTTGAAAGACCACTTGAATAGATTGCCCTGGTCATAAATCTAGTCCATGACATTATAGTTTTTCATGGTTCATATAGTTTGAGATCTTCCATTGTATTTTTACAATATGAATACCTCCCTAGTTAAGAGGGAGTGTTGGAAAATGTAACTATGTTTGATCTTCATTAATGTACTTGAGTCATCATGTAATGTACTTGTCAAAAGAATAAATAAAATAATAATTATTATTATTATTGTGACTTATTAAAGCATGGGATTCATGCTTGTGTCACCTTGTTTTAGGTCAAAGCATTGAGGACTTTTAGGATTTATTCTGAGTCAATAGAGTCATTGTACTTTTAAAGAGACCCTTCTTGGGCTTTTGAATCATGTAAAAAGGTTAAGTATTGAGTCAAATATGATTTATGTATCCTCCACACCATGTCGGCCCAAAAGAAGATCAAGTCGGCCTAAGGGCCCTATTCAACCTCACATGTAGCCTATAAATACAAGCTCATTGAATTCATTTGGAGCATCATTCTCTCACACAAGTTCAATATCTCTTGCCGAAGTTATCTTATAGCTAGAAAAAGGTGCAAAGTATGTTGTCGGGAAGTTGAAGTGAATGCGAGTTTGGGGAAGTCCAAGGAGAAAATAAAAATCAAAATTTTGGTACCTCTCTCCCTCTGTTTTGTGCTTTGGATTGGGAGATCGAAGTCTTCCAAGTTTGTCTATTGCTGGAAGCTACTACCTAGGTGAAGTTGTTGGAAAGGGGTCAAAATTTTGGGAGGTTGACTTGGCATAGAGGAAAGGTATTGTCTTGGTCTAGGGTGAAGAGTCTCAAAGAATGCTATTGAAAGGATGAATTTCTTGACTGGGTTTTCCCCTCGAGGGGGGTTTTTACCTGGCATAGTTCCTACATCTAGTGTCTATTGTTTTATGTGTTGCTTCTTTAGTAATTTCCTGATGAACTGAAGTGAAGAAGATATAAAGAATTGTAATAATAGGAAACATCACAAGTAATTATCATGAATAAGAAAATATTTATGCCTTTCTGATTTTCTAACAGCAAGAAGTGTGATAATATTGCAACGTCTTAGGAAAAATTTAAGTTTTTTCTGCAAACTTAGTGATATGGGCACACAAGATGACTAGATGAGATGATTAGGTGCAACGATGGGTCTGTGCACCTGATCGAGACCATGAGCTTAGTGTGTGTGGGAGTGTGGTTGTGCGTGCACATGGTTGAGAAAACATGTCACATAGGGTGGCATAGTGTAGAATGCACACCCCAATTGTGCAACTAACTGTGCCAAGGTGAGATGAGGCGGAACGAGTAAACTCAATCAAAGTAGTGTTGAAAATAGTAGAGACAAAGGTATTAATTGTATCTTAGCCAAGAAAGACCTCAATTAGTGCTTCTTTAGCATGCATGAGTTCATGGATGAGTCATGGAGTAGTTAACTCATGCAAAAAATTTGGAGGCTTAGTTTTTTTTGTCTCCAAGTGCGAGTTTATATTTGGAAAAGGACGAGTGGAAGTCTTAATGTATAATTGAGGCTAGGATGATTTAGAAGAGTCAGTTCGACTCAATTAGCAAATCAATCCTGAGTATGAGTTCTAAAAATTAACTTACCAAATTTACCATGTATCGAAAAGATTAAAAGAGGATGAAGGCACATCTTTCTATCGTACTATTGAGCATGAATTCGTGTGAGAAAGATTTCTTGCTAGTAGAGTGTGTAAGGAGAAACCTATACACAGTTTGAGAGAAGAGATTTTCCTTGTGATGTGCACTAGGATTTAGTGAGAAATTACTAAATAATAGGGGCTTAGATTTGCACTAGGAAATAAGGACTTCCAACGCTAGGAAATAGGGGCCAGACAACGCAAGAAATAGGAGCTGGGTCGAATTCTTGCAGGAAGGTTTTGAGCTAGGTATTAGTAGAGAGAACAACCTTATTTTTTGTTGAAACAATTTCCCTTGTAAATAATTCTATTTTCTCATTTTCTTTCAATAAAATCTATTACAAGTAGATGATTTTCCCTATTCTATTTCCTACAAGAATACTATGTTATTATGTGTGACTATTTCTTTATTTATGTTTCTATTCTACTTCTTATTTAGTAGAGAAATTCTATGTCTTGGTGCAATGAATTTAGTTTCAGATTTGTCATCATAGTAGTTGCAAGATTTCAAGGAAAATCTAGATGGTATCCGAGCAGAGATCAGTATAAAGGCCAACATCCAGATCAATTTGTGACCAATGCAAATTAGTTAAGAAGGCTAGCGCTAGATTATGAAGGAGAGCTCTCTAGGTAAGTAGGATGGAATTCCAAGGATTGAGATTAGACCAATGTTTAGAGGGAGCCTCTAACTTCTCTAGGAAGGGGAGGATTATGATAATATTGGAGGATAATGGGGTGGGAGAGTTTGTCAAGAAAACTATACCACCACCACAATATCCCCAACAATTGACCCAACATACCAAAATGATATCAAATTCGGGAGGATTATTCCAAAAGGAGTCAAGGATCATATAGTTCCTCATATCCATGAGAAAAAGAAAACTTTTGAGATGTTTAGAACTCTTTTAGATATATATAAGAGTTCCAGTGAGGCCAAGAAGCATGCTCTTAAGGAGAAGCTAAGGAGAATCAAGACGAGACAAGGATAGCCCATTGTAAAATATCTTACAAAGTTCATTTAGGTTTGAGATGAGATAGGTAGTGTGGTGTCACTGTACCTGAGCTTGACCTTGTGAGTTTTGATTTATTAGGACTTCACAAGCCTTGGTATGGTTTCCAAGATGCTGTTAGTGACAAAGAGAATTTTCCCAGTTGGGAAATGTTATGGACTGAATGTGTTCAGGAGGAGATCCAAAGAAGGACCTGAGATGGTAGATAAAAAAAGACAGAGGATGAGGAAAACTTTCCCCTAGCAGGAAAATCCAAGGGCAAAAAATAAAAAGGGAAGGCTGAGTCTAGTTTGAAGGGTGAAAATGAGAAGAAGGATTTGAGTAAGATCAAGTGCTTCTATTTCCATGAGTTTGGGCACTATGCTACTAAGTGTCCAAATCAGAATAAGAGGTATAGTAGGAATCATGCGACTGTATCATCTGAGGTAGATGGGTTTGCTTCTCAGTTTGAGAAATATTTCTCATTGATAGCTTGCATGACAAGATCAATGTAGAAATTCCTGTAGATTAACAAGCTTATGTAATCTACTAAAACAAGTGAGAAGAATCTACTTCTACTCTTTACAACAAAAACCCATAAACATCAAGCAAACAATAATCAATAGAGGAAGAGAATCAAAGGCACATAGCAAAATAAATATCCAAGGAAAGCCATAGCCCAAAACCCCACTATTTGTTTTGTATTAATTTGGAAAATCAAGATGAAATTACAATGCTTGTTCTCTCTAGAAAAATCCCAACACTCAATAAATTCAATCTCCAACCCATAAGAAAGCTCAAGACCAAATATTAGCCAATTCACAAGCTCTCCAAGTATCTATTCCAATGTGTAGTTACTATGGAGAATAACTTGTATTTAAAGGGAAATAAAGCCTCTAAAAATAGTGCAATCCCTCAAGGATTAGTTCCTGAATGTATGCACTATCAGTGCAACTCAGAAAAATCTAAAAAAAATAGTACACTGTCCATACACTCTAGTATCAACTAGGTTTTTATCAGAATCAACATCAATGAGTTTCTGATGGTGGAAACTTCAGTTAACTAGAGTAGCACTAATTAGGTCACTAGTGTCCCAACTGACTGTTTACACACTATTAGTTCCTGAAACTGGTTAGAACTAATTTAACTGGATTCAACTCAATAAACTGAGTTAAATAATTACAACTCATCCTTAACTCCTATAAGTTGGGGCGAACATATATATGTCTTCTAAAATACTTCCAATTCAAATTTCTTAAATCAATTAAGCTAATTAAACTTAATTAATTATTTTCAAATTTCTATGAGAAAAAATTCTATTTTAATTCACTGTTTATTTCAAGGACAAATTATACTGGAATTTCTTGTTTCCATTCCTCAACACTCCCTCTCAACAAGAAAGGGATTATCCACTACCTCGATCCTGTCTATGTGAAACTCGAATTTACATCTTAGCAATGCCTTTGTCAAGATGTCAACATCTTTCTCCTCTGTGGGAATGTAATCTAACAACATGATCCACCTCAATACACAATATCTGAGATGATGATACCAGATATCAATATGCTTGAACTGATCATGAAAAATTGGATTCTCAGAGAGTTTGATACAACTCCGATTATCACAATAAATCACTGTGGGATCCATCTGCTAACCAAACAAACCAACCAGGATCTTCCTCCTCTAGATAGCCTCACATGCTTCTTGACTTGTAGCCATGTACTCTGCCTCTGCCAAATTGAGTGTAACCGATCTTTGTTTCCTGTTGTACCAAGAAACTACAGCTGACCCAATATTAAAGACCCCTCCTGATGTGCTTTTCCTGTCAGATGGACTCCCTGCCCAATCTCCATCGGTGAAGCCTTGAAGATTCACTCCCTCTGTCCATCTGTACCACAACCCAAACTGAGTAGTGCCTCTGAGGTATCTCAATACATGCTTTGCTTCCTTCCAATACAACTTAGTAGGCCTAACCATCGTTTGACTAGGTTGGTTAACTACATATGTAATATTCCTAATTAGCCATGGCTAATTGGAATATTCGATTTTGCCCAATTTTTGCCTTCTATAGTTATTTATAAATAAAAAAGTGAGGACGGGGGACATAACTCACTTTAAGAATAAAAAGTCACTTCCTAGTAGCACAACGTTGTGACTTAAGGAGGAGCTAAGGGGGCCAAAGGGGGACGCAGAAATGGGGCCCACGCAGACACATGGCAAGAGGGGAATCACGCAGGAGGAGGTGAGCCTAGGGATTGTGAGAGGCAGAGGATATAAAATAGAGAGAAGCCCCCTCATTTTGGATCATTCTAGTTATGAGCATTTGTGATAGTCATTTCGACTTAGAGGACGCTAGTTGTTTAGCTAGTCTGCAGCACTGTTTAGTGCATTGAGTGTCTCCGTTCGGAGATCTCACCCTTAGCCCCGGGGGACTTCAAGTGCCTGCTCGGGCAAGGTATTTCCATTGGCATTTCAACAGTAGATTCATCAGCATTTTAGCAACAGTTTCATTAGCATTTCAGCAGTAGTTTCATCAGTGTCTTTGAGGAACTGCATAGAACGCCAAGGGGGTGATTTTTGGGGGTTAGCCATTTCATAAAAGCTTTATGGGTTTTTCTGGGTTTTTTGAGTAGAGTCCGATTCCAGAGTTTCAACCTTTTTTGAGGAGGAGAGCAGCCCAAAATCCTCATTCGATTTCCAGTAGCACAGTAGTTTCCCAGCAGCTGGGATGCAAATCAGTGTGAGGCCATTCTAGGGAAGCTTTCTGGGTTTTTCTGGGTTTCTTGAGTAAAGCCTGAATCCAGGGTTTCAACTTTTTCCGAGGAGGGGAGCAGCCCCAAATCATAATTTTTTTTTTCTAGCAGCAGCAGCAGCACAACAACAACATCCATGCAGAGAGGCCATTCTTGTCATTCTGAGAGTATTTCTTCACTTGCCTTGTGCAAGTCGAGGTGCCATCTGTCTAATCACCTCTTGTACTCATTTATTGCTCAGTATAATAAAATGGCGTAGCATTTCTCACCGCATTTCTTGTGTATCTGCTTATATTTCCGGTTTACATTATTATATGTTGTTCCACTGTTATTTTATCACTTCTAGGTTATCATATCATTTGCACATATTTGGTTGGAGTTTTTGCTAGGGTTTGAGGAATATTCTGGGTTAGGAATATTACAGTGGTATCAGAGCATAGATCTGGCTTAGCCTATGGAGCTAGCAATCTATGACACCGGGGGAAAAACCCTATATTTGTTACAAAGGTCAGAGATATAGAGACACTGGGTGTAGGTTGGAGAATACCTACGGAGAGGGAGATTGTGTTCCTATGACAGACGTAGAACAAGAGGAACCTGTGGTAGATGCAGAACAGAGAGAGCCAATAGTGGACGCAGAGTAGATGGCAAACGAGGACGGGAAGAGATTTGCATATATGCTCCTCAAATCAGTGCAGGATCTATCGAGGCAGATTGAGGTGATGGGACAGAGATTCACGGTAGTAGAGGCCAAACAACGGGTGAGCCCATGAGTTTTTCAGATCAGTGAGGGATCAAGTGCATCCCATCACTTACCAGAGCAGCGTGATGTTGCGTCGCAGGGGGTCTCACATGCCCCTACACGCTCTACCATGCCCACCTTCTTGGGAGAAGACACGGGGGCCGCCCAGCAGGAGGCAGAGCCCGGGCATATGGGCGATTATTTTGTAGAGTACCAGGCCTATGGGCAGGATTTCAGGGAAGCCCTCTCATTCAGAGATTTTGTTAAGCTCCAGCGGGATAGCAGACCCCGCGATCATCACAGAGGGTACCGGCATTACCATGATGGTGACACCCACCGTGCAGCGAGTAGATTCCACTTGCCTACGTTTGATGGCTCATCAAACAGTTTGGCAAAGTCTTGGGTGGAGAAGCTGGAAATTTCTTTCTAGCTTAACCAGATGTCGGAGGCAAAGGCCATCAAGGTGGCAACATTGCATTTGGATGGCGAGGCCCAGGATTGGTGGTTTCATGGGATGGTTACACAGGGGCACTCCACAGTGACGACATATGCCGAGTTTACCAGGAGACTGATGGAGTGATTTGATCAGAGGGATCCAGAGCAACATTTCGTTGAGCCGACGAGGCTCAAATAGACAGGGAGCCCAGAGACCTACATTGCAGATTTCTTGAGGGTCTCCGTGATGGTGCCAGACCTATCCATGACACGGAGGGTCTATATGTATGTTGAGGGGTTAGCAAAGCCACTTTGGGTTTAGTCCGATTCATTAAACCAGCCACACTCCAGGATGCTATCAGCAGGACCTGGGACTTATAGGATGTCTTACCCAGGACCCGGACACCTTACCCCCAGAGACAGACTTTTCAGTCTAAGGGGAAGGATGTGAGGATTCCTCCTCCAAAGGGGAATCTAGGATGAGTACAGCTTGATGACGATGCCCGGAGGGAGCTGAAGAAGAAGCGGTTGTGCTTCACCTGTTAGGAGCCATGGGCACTAGGACATAGATGTGCTGCTGGTAAAGCACATTTTATTGAGGTCTTCTCTGAGAGCAGTGGAGAAGAGGATGACGAGGAGGATGTGGAGGCAGGAGATAGCCATGCCATACATGGACCTTTGCCACCTCCACCAACACCAGCAAGTGGTGCATCTTTTTCACCCACTGGAGGGGCCCTTGCAGCATTGCGGGGAGTTCCCAAGTATCTGACACTACGCATACGAGGGATAGTACATGGCCAGTGCATATCAGTTTTGGTTGATAGTGGGGCAACCCACAACTTCATTGATGCCCAGATGGTTGAGAAGAGAGGTATATAGGCAGAGAGCTTTGATGGGTTTTCAGTCTTGGTCCCACGAGATCAGACCATGACGTGTGCTCGTTATGTTCCAGAGCTTTTAGTGACGATGGGCACATACACATTGACTGACCACTTTTTCATTGTTGATATTCCAGACACCAACATGATACTGGGTGTTCAGTGGCTTATCACTCTAGGGAAGGCCACGATAGATTGGAAGACACTGGAGATGGAGTGGGATGATGAGAAGACAGGGAGGCATGAGAAGATATGGGAACAACACAAATATCTGCCTCAGACTGTTTCAACTCATCGGATGGAGGCAGTCTTCCGAAAGGGAGACATAGAGTGGGTAGTAGAGCTGCGTGCATCAGAGGCAGGGACTAGAAGTCAGACGGTACATTCAGAGATACAGTCCATCCTTGACCGGTATGCCATAGTGTTTGGGGAGATTCCGCCATAAAAGCCACCAGACTGGGGATTTGAGCACACTATCGAGCTTGAGCAAGGCATCCAGGTAGTGTTGACCACGCCCTATAGGCACCCCAAGGCCTATCAAGATGAGATTGAGTGGGCTATCCAGGAGTTGCTGGCTCTTGGGCACATTCAATCGAGTACGAGTCCTTTTGCTTCTTCTGTGGTGTTGGTGAAGAAGAAGGATGGTACATTGAGGATGTGCATCGACTACAGGGTGAGGACTAATGACAACAGCCTCAAGTTCTTTTTGGAGCAGAAGCATCTACAGGAGAGGTAGCAGAAGTGGATCAGTAAGATCCAAGCATATGACTTTGACATTGAGTATGTCAAGGGTAAGAACAACATGGTAGCAGATGCCCTTTCACATAGACCAACCACATTGTCTCTTAATACAGATTGGAGGGCTCGACTCTTAGTAGAGTACTCTAAGGACATGTTTGCATGTGAAGTTCTGGATGGGCAGGTGGTAGATGATAGGTACAGGGTGGTCGATGAGATCATCTATTACAGGGACCGGATCTTCTTGACTGAGGAGTCTCAACTCAAGAAGAAGATACTCTAGGCATCACATGATTCACCTTTGGCAGGACATCAGGGTTTTACCAAAACCTACAGGGCCATTAGGGAGAGGTTCTCATGGAAGGGCCTCAAGGAGGATGTACTCCAACACATCTGGGAGTGCGATGTTTTCTCGAGGAAGAAGGGAGAGATGAGCCATCCCATAGGATTATTGCAGCCTCTTCCCATTCCGGAGAGGAAATGGGAGAGTACTTTGATGGATTTCATCACAGGGTTGCCCATGGTGTAGGGCAAGGATTGCATCTTTGTCTTCATTGATTGAATGATGAAGTATGCACATTTCTTTGCCATATCCACACACTATACAACAGCACAGGTGGCCGAGCTGTTCTTCAGGGAGATCTTCAGGCTATATGGTCTTCCTAAGACCATCGTCAGTGACAGGGATA
Organism: Pinus taeda; assembly: GCA_000404065.3. NCBI lineage: Eukaryota > Viridiplantae > Streptophyta > Pinopsida > Pinales > Pinaceae > Pinus > Pinus taeda. The sequence goes on along the minus strand of APFE030536447.1, from coordinate 103,991 downwards.
GCCGTTTCATGGGTGGGTTTTTGCAGGAGCTTTTCTGATTGGTGGGGATGGAGTTGACACCGAGTACTAGTTATCACCCACAAATGGATGGGAAGACAGAGATAGTTAACAAGTGGCTAGAGGGCTACTAGCCTAACTATGTCAGTGGGCAGCAACGAGCATGGTTGAGGTGGCTGCATCTAGGGGAGTACTACTACAATACTTCACATCACATGTCCATTGGTATGTCACCATTCTATGCTTTATATGGGTATCATCCTTTATCTTTTGCTGGTGTGATGTTTGGTGATAGCAAGGCTCCCAGAGCCAAGATATGGATCCAAGAGAGTCAGGATATTCCTCGAGCTCTCAAGGATAACATGGCTACAACACAGAACCAACAAAAGCTGTATGTTGATAGGGGTCGGGTGGAGAGACAGTTCGAGGTAGGGGACATGGTCTACCTACGGTTATAGCCATACCGACAATCGTCACTAAAGAAGAAGGGGGCTGAGAAGCTTATGCCCCTCTTTTATGGGCCATACAGGGTGATACACAGGGTTGGACAGGTTGCATATGAGTTGGAGCTGCCCCAATGCAGCAAGATTCATAACGTTTTCCATGTATCATGCGTGAAAAAGGCATTGGGGCAGCAGGTGACAGTGTTAGATGAGCTACCACCCATGGATGACGAGGGGCATTTGGTATTCCAGCCGGAGGCTATCATTGATACCAGGGAGAGGCAGTTGCGGAGCTGGACAGTCCGAGAATTCTTGGTGAGGTGAAAGAATTTTCCGAATGAGGATGCCACATGGGAGAGTGAGAAGATCTTGTAGCATCCATCACTTCAGTTGCTTGGGGACAAGCAACATTTTGCCAGGGGAGACTGTAATATTCCTAATTTTCCATGGCTAATTGGAATATTCGATTTTGCCCAATTTTTTCCTTCTATAGTTATTTATAAATAAAAAAGTGAGGACGGGGGACATAACTCACTTTAAGAATAAAAAGTCACTTCCTAGTAGCACAACGTTGTGACTTAAGGAGGAGCCAAGGGGGCCAAAGGGGGACGCAGAAATGGGGCCCATGCAGACACATGGCAAGAGGGGAATCACGCAGGAGGAGGTGAGCCTAGGGATTGTGAGAGGCAGAGGCTATAAAATAGAGAGGAGTCCCCTCATTTTGGATCATTCTAGTTATGAGCATTTGTGATAGTCATTTCGACTTAGAGCACGCTGGCTGTTTAGCTAGTCTGCAACACTGTTTAGTGCATTGAGTGTCTCCGTTCGGAGATCTCACCCTTAGCCCTGAGGGACTTCAAGTGCCTGCTTGGGCAAAGTATTTCCATTGGCATTCCAACAGTGGATTCATCAGGATTTCAGCAGCAGTTTCATTAGCATTTCAGCAGCAGTTTCATTAGCGTCTTTAAGGAACTGTGCAGAACCCCGAGGGGGTGATTTTCGGGGGTCGGCCATTTCAGAAAAGCTTTCTGGGTTTTTCTGGGTTTTTTGAGTAGAGTCCGATTCCAGAGTTTCAACCTTTTCTAAGGAGGGGAGCAGCGCCAAATCCTCATTCGATTTCCAGTAGCAGCAGTAGCACGGCATTTTCCCAGCAGCTGGGACACAGATCAGTGTGAGGCCATTCTAGGAAAGCTTTCTGGGTTTTTCTGGGTTTCTTGAGTAGAGCCTGAATCTAGAGTTTTAGCGTTTTCCGAGGAGGGGAGCAGCCCCAAATCATCATTTGTTTTCTAGCAGCAGTAGCAGCACATCAGCAACATCCACGCAGAGGCCATTCTTGTCATTCTGAGAGTATTTCTTCACTTGCCTTGTGCAAGTCGAGGTGCCATCTGTCTAATCATCTCTTGAACTCATTTATTGCTCAGTATAATAAAATGGCTTAGCATTTGTCGTTGCATTTCTTGTGTATCTGCTTATGTTTCCGGTTTACATTGTTATATGATGTTCCACTGTTATTTTATCACTTCTGGGTTATTATATCATTTGCACATATTTGGTTGGAGTTTTTGCTAGGTCCCTAACCACTTTTCCCAACTCATTGGCCAGATGAGAGGTACTTCCCATGAGTCTCGAACTCCATGGGTAAGATGTATGCTGGGGCATTGACAGGAGAAGGTGAACCACTCATCTTGCTTATATGTCATAGGAGAAGGTGAATCACTCATCCTATGCATATCTCAATCGTAGGGGAAGGTGAACCACTCACCCTACACACATGTCAACCATCATGGGGTATCACAACCTACAGGGGAAGGTAAACCACTCACCCTGTACATAGCATAGCACTAGGAGAAGGTGAACCACTCACCCTATGGTTGTTCATAGCTCCAAGAAGTACCCCAACCCCCAGGAGCTCCCAGAGCTCAGTGTCCAAATCATGCGGGACCCTCATAGGAGGGTCTTTCCACGACTCCAAGTCTCTCTCGGAAGGCTAAGAATTTGACCTTCCCCAAAGGCTTTGTGAGAATACCTGCGACCTGTTCATCAGTCCTGATGTGATGGAGCCTTATTTGTCTCCGTTGTACCATATCTCAGATAAAGTGGTACTTGATATCAATGTGCTTAGAGCGGTCGTGGAACACACGATTCTCTGAAAGGTGAAGCCCACTTTGATTGTCACAGAAGATCACGGTGGTATCCAACACGTGCTCAAATAGCTTACTGAAAAGCTTCCTCAACCAAACAACTTCACAACAGGCTATGCTAGCAACAATGTATTCAGCCTTGGCGGTGCTTAAAGCAATTGATTTTTGCTTCTTGCTCATCCAAGATATTGAAGCAGACCCCAAAGAGAAGCAACACCCAGATGTGCTCTTACGATCCACCACAGTGCTAGCCGAGTCAGCATCAGTATATCCATGTAGCCTCAAATTCCCGAAAATGTATCTCAAACCATAGTGGATTGTGCCCCGAAGATATCTCAAGAGATTCTTAGCTGCTATCCAATGAATGTGATGAGGCTTGACCATAAATTGACTCAACGTGTTCACAACGAAGGATATGTCAGGACAGGAGTTTACCAAGAACCTCAGGGCCCCCACAAGTTGTTGATATTCAGAAGGATTGCTAATTCAGGCACAACAACACTTCCACATAGCTTCTTGAAGTTGAGTTCCATTGGAGTAGACACAGACTTGCATTTCACCATTCTACATCTCTCGAGTAGCTTCACAATGTATTTTCCTTGAGAAAGGAAAATCTCACCTGGCTTTTGTCAGACCTCCAAGCCTAGGAAGTAGTTCATCAAACCTAGGTCCTTCATCTCGAATTCGGAAGCCGATTCCCGCTTACATTGATAAATGAGAGGGTCTGCACTTGTCAGAAAAAGATCATCCAATAAAGAACCAAAATGAGAGGTCTGTCCTTTTCAACCTTGAAGTATAGGTTCGGGTCAGCGTCACTCTTGTAAAATCCAACTCCATAAGATAACTATCAATCCTATCATACCAAGCCCTAGAGGCTTGCTTCAACCCATAGAGGGCTTTCTTCAACCTGCAAACATGTGTATTAGGATCTTGAACTTCAAACCCCTCAGGTTGCTCGACATAGACTTCCTGCTTAAGCGAGCCATGCAAGAAAGCAATTTTGGCATCCATTTGGTGTAGGCTCCATCCTTGAGAGGCAGCAAGAGCTATAATCAAACAAATAGTGGTATATCGGGCAACCGATGCAAATATCTCGTCATAGTCCACTCCTTCCTTTTCAGAGAAGCCTCGAGCAACGAACTTGGCCTTGAACTTTTCAACACTCCCATCAGCACCATGTTCGATTTTGTAAAGTCATTTTGAAGTGACCATTGACTTGTTCTTGGGTCTAGGAACCACATCCCAGACATCATTCTTCATGATTGATTCATATTCCTCATTCATCGCATCCTTCCATACTTGGTGCTTCACGGCTTCTTCGAATGTACATGGCTCAGATTGAACAATGGTATTCATAGCAACTAAGTACCCTTGGTACTTGTTCGACTTGTTGCTTTCATGAAATGTCCTCCCTGGTGTAACATGTCTTTCAACATCTTGAAGAGTATCTTTGAGTCACAAAGGTCTTTTCCCTGAGGTAGAGGGCTCACTAGGAGGTGGATCAATGGTATCCATCCGGCCTTCAACATCGGGCATTGGATCATCTGTCGGAGATTCATCCTTCTTTCTTGTATCATCATCCTTGTCCTTCCTAGGGATAGGAAGATCTTTGACTTTCCCAAGGGTAGAATCTTCATCGAAGGTGGCATCATGACTTATTTCCACTTCTCTTTGACCAGGCACATAGATTCTATATGCCTTTGAAGTTTCACTGTAACCCACAAAAGTTCTTTTCTTCCCAAATGCATCGAGCTTGTTTCTTTTCTCTTTCGACACACGAAAATATACAAGACAACCAAAAATTCTAAAATGAGAAACATCAGGTTTCTTACTGGTGAAAACTTCTTCGGGCGTCTTGAAGTCTAATGCTTGATGCGGGCACCTATTTTGAACATATACAACAATGTTGGCAGCATCTCCCCATAAGAACTTTGGTAGGCCTTGGTCATGAAGCAATGCACGGGTGGCTTCTATGATAGTTTGATTCTTCATTTCGGCAACACCATTTTGCTCAAGAGTATATGCAGTAGTGGTCTCCCTCGTAATGCCAACTTCTCTAAAATAGTCATTGAATTCATTTGACTCATATTCGGTTCCATTATCAGTCCTCAATATTTTGATCTTTTTCCCTGTTTGATTTTCAACCAAGGCTTTGAAAGAGTGGAACCATTTGAACACTTTGTCCTTCTTCTTCAAGAAATAGATCCATGTTTTGCAAGAGAAGTCATCCACAAAAACTGCTTAATACAAGTATCCTCCTAAAGATGTTACGAGCAACATACCTGATAGATTATAATGGACCAATTGAAGAATATCGATAGTTTGACTTTCACTTAAAGGGAATGGTCCCCTTGTATGTTTTCTAGCTACACAACCTTGACAAACTCCTTCATGGTCTATGTTAAATTCAGGCATACCCGTGACCATCTTCCTTACATCAGGTAAGGATTTGTAATGAAGGTGAGGAAATCTTTGGTGCCATAATTCAGATTGAAGAGAAGTATCGCAAGTCATAGCTCCCAAAAGACTTCCTCCAACTTGATAGAGATCTTCAACCCTAAATCCAAGTGTAAATGCATCTTTCGGGTTCCTTTGCCAAACACGTACCTTCCCTTCAATGAATATCACCTTGAAACCTTTATCTTCCGTCGCAAAAATAGATACTAAGTTCTTTTTCAAATTAGGTACATACAATATTTCTTGTAGATGAAGGGTTTGACCTTGATTTAAGTGAAGAGTGACAGTCCCTATCCCTTTCACGGGGTAGGTGGCATTGTCTCCAAGTGTGATCTCCAAATTTTTCTTCTTTTCAACCAAGTTTGAGAGGGCCTCCTTGTATCCAGTGAAGTGCCTTGAGGCACCACTATCAATCAACCAATGATCCAATGTATTTGGAGGAGAGTCAGTGGTGAGGGAAAAAAATGAGATAAAATTCATTTTGCTTATTTACAACATTAGTTTCCTCATACCTGGAGTTTCTTGACCTTTTGGGAGGATGAACATTTCCATATTGAGTAGCGGGAGTATTCCTCTTTCCTTTGTTGTAACTTGTTGTTCCTTTGATTGCCATGTAGAGAAGTTGGGTCTCTACAAAATGGTGGGTAATAGGAACCAGGAAGACTGACTGTTTAATTACAAAATCAAATGAGATTTGCATTGACGTCGATCAAATGATGGAGCTGATTAATCACTAACATAATATCACTTGTATTATTGGGTTGACATATGAATATTTTGTGAGTTGCTTCATCGACTCATTAATTGATTGTATTGTATCATGTTTATATTAGTTTGTACGAGTCATATTTTAAAGATTTATGAAGGATAAATTCTGTAATTATGTCAAGTGATTGAGTCTTTGGGTCAGTCATTGGAGTCATGAGTTAGGAGAGGGTGAAATGTGAGCCTCGTTCAAAGCAGGTGATACCAAATCGACAACTATTGTAAAAAATCCAGTACTGGTAAAAGATTAGTCTGTCTAGTCATAGTCCTCCATAAATTTAATTGCAGACTCCAAGAAATCAATAGTAAGTAGCAAGCAACCAACCTAGGCAATCTTTTATACAACCATTTGATGATGCAACAACACATCAACATTAATTAGCAGCCATAAAAAGAAAGCGATGATTAAGAAGATCAAACAAAAAGAAGACTAGACATAATTTTAAAGCATCAGAGCATCCATTATAGCCAACATATAAAACTTTGCAACATAACTAACAAGGCATCTGAGCAACATAATTTTTTTGACATAAGTACTTGCAGTGGTAGAAATTTCAAGAACAGGAAGTTAGATAAGCATAGAACACACAAAGCGCTGAAGAGACAAAATGATGCTGTCATGAGATTATATAGATCAAGCCCCCGAGTATGAAGATTGTAGAATGGTTCTTGGGTTGTGACAGAGGTAAACTACATGATGGTTGATATGGCAAAATTTACTTATTTTATGTATGATTGAGAAACTCCTAGTAGCGATTGCCGCGTTGGACTCATCCGTAGAGAAAACGAAGGGACGCCCTCAGATTGGAGAGGAGCTGCCCAATGGTTCCTAGTTGAGTAGTAGTCCATATGGTAGAGAGACCACAAAGAATGTTAACTGTTGATATCTGCAATAAGTGGCCACCAAACAAGTAGAATTCAGGTAAGCCTTGTACATGTGCATCTCCCTATCTAGATGGTGGATGTCGCTGCCGAGTCACCTATGTAGATTAGTACACATGGTTGATGTACAGTAAGGATACTTCTACAAGAAGTAGAGATTTAAGACATTGTTGCATCCTTGCTCGGGACGAGCAAGACATTGATGGTGAGGGAGATGTTATAGGGGCCTCTTAGGCTTATGTGTGTCATCATACATAATACACTAAGTAAATGCGAGTAACACTTGGTAAATATGTAAAGTAAAGTTGTTATGCAGAATTTACGATTGCGGACAAAAGTAATTTACCTAGACCTAGTGGACTGGTCTAAAACAACATAAGGCAAAGAATATAGAGTTTTCATTAGAGAAATTGAAGAATGGGAACGAAGCCTACTTGGAATCCGTCGCAAGCTTTACTTTCTTCCTTGCTTGTAAGCTCCAATCATAGCTTGGAGTGCTATAATTAGAGCCTGCACATACTACTAAAACAAGTCAATGATCCACAACATCTACGTAGCATAATTCAATTACTCTATTAAATGAATCAACAAGGCATTGAAATACATGAATGTAAATGTAATACAACACATATAGGAAAACAAGACTCTTTGTATTAATAGAAAATAGGAGAGAGTTTACAACTGAGAATAGTAGCTGATCTTGTAGAGATCTCCCCAAGTTGACTTGTCCTTCCTTATCACAAAGCACACCTCTATATCACCCTAATGCATGAAGATGATGACTCCTTTAGATTCAAGGCAACAACATGAGGGCATGATTAGTCTGCAAAAGCCAACCCTGATGCTATGGATGGTAGTAAATTTATAGGAGAGGTATGGTAGTTTAGGATTCACCATAATGAGGTTGAGATCCACTTATGATGGGAGGATGAGCTCAAGGGATAAGAGGTGAAGTCTCCAAGGTAGGATCAGATAGGACTAGAGCTTCTTATCCATGATAAATGGTTAAAACAACCCTTGGAAGCTTATGGAAGAGGAAGCTTCAGAAATATTTTTAATTTTCCTGAATTTCTAGAATCAACACACCTGCAAAAGGGAGCAACCAACTCTGCTCGGTGCTGGTACAGAAAGGAGCAACCAACGCTGAACGCAGGTGGCTAAAGGGACAGGGTGCGCTAGGGTTAATAACATTGATTTTGAGCAGCGAATCCCAAAAACTTAGACTTTTTGGAAAGATCATGCTTAGGGCTTTGTGTAGGGATGATGACAACATGTTCACGGATGTGGATTGATCCGATTTGTAGCCCTATTGACTAGATGTGACAAAATGACCTATAATGAATTGCCCCCTAAAGCATAAAGTCAGAAACAGTTGTTGATGACTGAAGTGCTTTACCTTGTGACAAGTCCAGATCAAGAACAACTGGTCGAGACCATCATCTGTAACAATACATTTTCATCATGATATCTTTGCTGAGGTATACCCATGCTTAGCACATAAACTAACATTACATGTACAATGATCAAGAAGTCTTGTACACTCATGACAGAGAGTGGACCCATGATTGTATGACTGTTTAGATGATTATAGCCATCATGCTTCGTAATCTTGCATTAATCCTAAGAGTACAACCTGGATGGATGGAACTAGATCTGGGGTCTTCGATCGAATCAATGAGTTGGAGTCAAACATGGTAGACACCATTTGATTACCGCCCAATGATATAAGCCGTTAATAAACGCGAGAGAAACCATCGATGATATTAATGGTTCTCAAGGTATTGCAGTACAATCTGTATGGTGTGAATGAATGAGTTGAAATCGAATACCACACAAAATCTTTCGGTCAAAGGCCAATGATCAAGACCTGTCACTGAGAACGAGGAAACTTGCCATTGATGTATGCAAACTCCAAGGTACCAAAGGGAGTTTCTAAGTCAACTTCCTGGATGATGAGCTGATGTCGATAGGAAACGTCCCGTCGTAGGAGGGCCTTGATGTATTCTCCCATCAACGACACAAAACGGGTATCAATATTTAAGACATAATGATGTTGATGTGAAACTGTTTCCGGAACGAAAGTCATGAATGAAGGCTTAGGAGTATTGTAGCAGATACCAACTTTATGACTTCTCATGTAACATATCGGCGACACGGAATGGCATTGGCAGCATTGACCCAAAATCGAATACGAAGGCTTTAATATGGTGTGATGAATCAAAAAGACAAGCAAATTTCCCTACCCAACAACCACAAAGATGAAGTGGAAGAGTGCCATGTTCAAGGGCAACTCGTTGCCATTAATAGGTAGAGTACCCAATTTCCCCAACAATTTCTGGTCAACACCTCTTTATTTTTTAACAAGCTTGAGGAGGATAACATATGCTTGATTTGTAAGTTCATTCTTCAGATGAATCTCTCTCAGTACTTTTAACGAACCTTGAGGAGTGGTTCGGCCCGTCTTGTTCGACTAGTCCATCACTGTTTGACGCTTTTACGAGTCCAGTGAATGTCTAACTCGACTCCTTTTTCATGTTTAGAGAGTTTTAAAAAGAGGCGAAAAAGAAAACTCCAAAGATTCCTTTTCCTAAATAGTCTCTTGATTCCGAAAATGTAGAAAATGATACTCAGGAGAACCTCTTAGTCATGTTTGACTAAGGTATTCCTTTTTCGTAAGTAGTCTATCTTGGTCTGGAAAAGGGTTAAACTTATACTGAGTAGACGTCTTTTCATTTACTTTAACGAGTTGGAAAAGACAAGTGCTCGACAACCTTTTCATATTTAGGGAGTCTGAAAAGCGCTGAAAGAGGACTCTAGGGTGTTCTTTTTTCGTGAGTTTACAGAGCTCGAAAAAGGGATAAAAGTATGCTCTTTGGTCAAAATGATCTGTTTCGATTCAAACATCATTAAATCCATCAAACAACTGCTACCCTGGTCAAAACATTATCAATAGATTAAAATATGTGATACATGGTAAAATTAAGTCATACTTAGGTCAAAATAATAAAATATTAATAAAATAATCATGAAAATGACCATAAATAGGGAAAAAGTAATTTTATTTTTACCATTTTACATTTTGCCTCTTCGTGAGTGAGCTTTGAGTGAATTTTGCCCCTATCTTCAACAACTGATTGCGGCTAATCTGGTGGATCATTTTGAGTGTCGTGACTTCCAAGTAGGAGATCTCACTTTCCTCTTTCTTTTTATAGTTTTGGTTTTTCATTTCATGCATATTTTTTCAAGTTTTGGGTGACCTAGGGCTTTAATTTTGCGCCCTAGCTATAGCACACCCTAGTAGTGTCAAAAGGCGTGCTGGGCAAGCAAAATTTGAACTGTGGAGAGTTGCAACTTATTGTCTCCCTTTAGCAGGTTCTGCTGGGTGCATTTCAAAAAATTGTTTTGCTCCTTTCACTCAAACGTCTCTCAATTTTTTGCATGGGATTCACTCTAATGATTTTTCTTGTCATGTTTTAGGTATCCATCGGAACGAATGGCTTTGATATGGCGAGAAAGAGAACATGAAGAACAAGACATGAATGTTGCTAATGATCCAACGACCATCTAGACATTGAGAAACTATGGGCTTTTGAAATTCTTTCGGCTTCCTGGGATGAGGCAACAAATGGAGTTATCAGAATATCTTGTTTGGGCATGGGATGTTCAAGTGCAGGCTTTCAGGCTTGGGGCACATATGCTCAACATACAGGTGGAAGACATCTATTTCTTGACAGGTTTATCGAGTAGAGGTGCTCTTGTCTCATTATCTGGTTCGAGAAGGGGTGGAGAGAATGTCAAGGACTGTTGATTTGGGGTAGCATCGAATGTGCTCTAGCCACGAAAATTGGTGGAGAGGCTAAGGCACATGAGATCTCCAATACCCAGAAAGGGTTT
>APFE030536447.1:60548-74450 GCA_000404065.3 Pinus taeda | reverse complement strand
CCAAGAGTGTCTGGTATGTGTGGCCGAATTCTGGGTCGCTTTGGTAGAGAAGTGGCCAATCAGAAGTCTCGTGCCCGCAAGAGTTGAGCATGGTGGTTAGCGCCATGATCGGTGGTCGACTGAGGCAATCTGCAACATTATTGGTGCTGCCCTTTTTTATACTTGATATTCAAGTGAAACTGTTGCAGGTATGTAGACCACTTCTAATGGCGATCATTCTGCAATTTCCCTTGGGTCTGTATGAACTGTAGAGGTTGGTGGTCTGTGGATGACCGTTTCCTTCCCGAAAATGTAATGCTTCCATTGTCGGCAGGCCTGTACAATGGAATACATCTCCTTATCATAAGTGGGGTACTTCCGGACTGTGTCTGAAAGTGTTTCACTGTGATATGCCACTGGATGTCCATGTTGAGTAAGGACTGCCCCAATAGCATAGTCAGAGGCATCTGTCTCGAACTCGAATGGTTGTTGTAAATCTGGTAACGCGAGCACTGGTGCCGTGCAGAGGCGATCTTTCAACTCTATGAATGCCTTCTGTTGAGATTCAGACCAAAAGAATTTGGCCTTCGCTCCTCCCTTGGTGACTTGACTCCAAGGCCAAGTGATATGAGAAAACCCCAACACGAACCTGCGGTAGAAGTTGGCAAGACCTAGAAAGCTACGGAGCTCTGTCAGAGTGGTTGGAGATGGCCAATCCCGAATGACTTGGATCTTGGCTGGATCAACATGCACCCCCTGTTCATCAATAATGTATCCCAGATACTGAACCTGGGTCATGCCAAAAGTGCATTTCTCCAAATTGGCACATAGCTTGTGTTGCTGCAATGTTTGGAGAACCTATCGGATGTGGTGGAGGTGCTCTTCCCAATTTTGGCGAAGATCAAAATGTCATCCAAGTATACCACTACAAATGAGTTGGTGAAAGGCCGCAATATGTCATCCATTAGCCTCATGAAGGTTGCAGGAGCATTCGTCAATCCGAAAGGCATAACCAACCATTCGAAAAGGCCCTCCTTGGCTTTAAAGGCAATCTTCCACACATCAGAGGGTTCGATTGGTACCTTGTGATATCCTGACTTCAGATCGATCTTGCTGAAATATTTTGCCCCCTTTAGTTGATCCAAGAGGTCATCAATCTGCGGGATCAGGTAACTATGATGGACAGTGATCTTGTTCAGCGCCCGATAGTCAATGCAGAGTCTCCAAGTCCCATCCTTCTTTTGTACCAACACGATCGGGCTCCCACAAGGCGATGAACTCGGACGGTTGTGACCTTTCTGCAGCAGCTCCTGAATCTGCCTCTTGATTTCATCGTTCTCCAGAATGGAGCACTGATAGATTGGTCCATTGGGTAGCGGCGCTCCTAGAGTCAGATCGATGGTGTGCTTGACCTGACAGTGCAGAGGAACCCCTGCGGGAGAGGTGAAAATGTCCTCGTACTCCTCCACGACCTTGTCCATCTATAGTTGTCGTGCGGAGGGACCTTGTCTGAGGTCGTGGCCACCATCTTCTTCTTTCCTTGAGGGCATATCATCAAGAAAACAAATTTCCCGGTTTTGGAAATGAGCTTACTGCATTGTTTTGTAGTAATCAAGGAGATGGTGGTAGGCAGTGCTACCTTCGGTATCATGTACAGTTTATTTCCCAATGTAACAATAACAGCACGGGGCGGTGATTCATACACAGCATGTTGCTTCCACAAGTATGGTTGTCCTAATAATACATCACAAACTTCAAGGGGAGCAATGTCACACAATACCTCATCCATGAAGGGCTTGATGTTGTATGGAAAGCGACACTGCTGGCTCACGCGAAGATCCTGTCCTTGGTGAAGCCACCCAATGGTGTACGGTTGTGGATGTGTTGTGGTCGGTAAGCCCAACCGCTTCACGACCTCTGCCGAAATGACGTTCTTTTGGCTCCTGCTATCGACAATGAACTGTAGCGGGGAGCCCTTTACCCACATTTGAGAGTGGAAGAGACACTCCTCCTCCTCTGGATCTTCGAGTTCCTCCTTCTGTATCTTCATGGTGGCAACGATGGCGTTGGGCTCCGTATCAATAATCTACTTCCCTTTGTCATTCCCCTTGTCGGGTTCTAACTCAAAGTCGGAACATGCATCTGATTCTGAAACCTTTAGCTCAACCACCAGCAACTGCTTGGCTCGACACTCACTTGTGTTGTGAGTGGAGCTCTTATGGAACTCACACCATTTTCCTGTGTCCTTTTTCGACTTCGCGGCACTGTTCTTTGCTTGCAGCTTTAGCGGGTTGTCTTGGGTTGCCCCGCCTTGGCTTTGTCCTTTGTTCAGTGGTTTAGAGGCACCTTTCCCTTGCTTCGGATTGGCAGATCCAAAGTCTCGTTTCTTCTGTTTAAACTTCTACTTGACCTTGACGGCATATCGGTACGCTGTGCTGAGCAAGGAGATGTTCAGGAATTCTATTTCTTCCTGGATGTAATTGTGCAAGTAGCCGTGTTATTTGAGTATCAAATGCTGCTCTGAATCTTTGATACCCAACTTTGTGTGAAGGTTATGGAAAAGATTGGTAAACTCCAGCACATCTTGGTCCCTTCCCTGCCGCAGCGTGGTCCACTTTATGTATTGATCTTCATAGCTTCCGACAAGGTAGTACTACTCCTTGATGGCATCCCGAAATGAATTCCAGGTGGGTGTGGCTGAAAATAGTGAGCCAGTATTTTCATCCTTCTGCTTGCAGTAGGTTTCCCACCAGTCCTTGACGTGGGGGGCTGCTTTGAGAAGAGCGAAATCAATCTTTTCCCGACTCGAAAATTCATGAACAAAAAAATAACCCGCTAGCAAATTTAACCATTTATCTATGGCATTTGCGTCTATATGACCCTCGAATATGGGGATTTCAAAATTAGCTTGTACCATAAAGGGCGTGGTGTTTCCAGAGTAGCTGCTGGAAGCCGATGCGTTACTTCTGGGTAGCCGTTGAAGGATCTGGGCAAAGTTGTCCATCATCGTATTCCTTTGTCACTTGAGGGCTTCCTCGAGCAAGATTTTGATAAGATCTCCCGCCCCCTCGTCTTTCTTCTCATTCGCCATGGGAGGTCGTCGGGATTTGCGAGTCTGTGCTTGCAAAGGTTCGACCAGTTCAAGCCCTAACTCCTTATATCTCGACCTCATTGGAGACATGCAAAGAAAAACAGAGAAAAAGCAGATCGCTCTGATACCACTGATCCGGATTTAAACAGGAACGCAGCAAATTACAGAGATAACCATAAACACAGATATGCAGCGAAAACAATACTTCATTTCATCAATGTAAAATACTGAAATATGCTTACAAACAGTAATGGAAATAACCCAACAAGGGCGATGGTAGCTTATCTCTGAGAAGAGATGTGGCGGCTACATGCCTCTGAACTGTCTTATAATGAGGCTCGAAGACCTATTTATTGTTGAGAAACAATGGAAAACCCTAAACATCCAAAAAAACCTAACCCTAGAAGATGAAACGCCAAATTGTGGGCCCCGTTTGGGTAAATTGGTACATCAACTTCCCGGGGTCGTAACTTTGGCATATGATCTCTATTTGATGTGCACAATATCTCGTTAGAAAGATCTATCTGAGAACTACAACTTTGGGAAGAGCAACATCGGTCCATGGACCCATGTTGCTCCCAGTTTTCCCAAAAAACATCGTTTAGGGCCTCAAAATGGCTTTGGAAGTTTAGGCTCCGAAAAACTGCTAAAAATAGTAAGTTGTGCTACAATTAAGGAAACTGAAAATGCTAAGAGAAACAATGGTGGGGGTCCAAGTGGAATTGGCAGGTGGCCGCCAATATCCACTTGGATCATTAACGAAACCTTTTGTATAAATGTAAGCCTAAAAGGCATAGGGTCAGTCAGTCAATCAGTCAGTTAGTTAGAGTTAGAATTAGACTGTAAGCCTACGAGCAGAAAAGAAAGGAAACTAATTAGAATATCAGGCCAGAGGAAGTCTCATTATGTAATCATTTGTTTATATATACATAGGGGTTAATTTTGAATTGTGCAAGTGTGGATTGAGTAATCGAATGATAAATTTGTGTGGACTAGAGTAAATTTGCGTAACATAGGTTTGCAGGTGTGCAAAATCAGAGAAGTGTAGTGAAGAGTGTCACGGTTTTACACACAGACAGTATTGGAGAAAACCTTCAATGTTACAACGAAGGTATAAATGTAAGGTTTCCTAAAACCTAAGGATTTATGAAGGAAGCATAAAGGCGCAACAAAATGGAGATCGAGATCAAAACAAGTGAAGACTGTAAGGCGCGAACAAATACGCAGGCAGAAAGCCAAATGGGCTATTACACATTACGAAACAAAAGAACGTAATAGTGTACAGGAACCGTTGGATTGGTCAGATCAACGGACGAGATTGTGTGCGATAGGAGACTAAGATTAAGTCGCGCAAAATCAAGTCGAGAAAATGAATGGCGGAGATTAAAGTCACGTGTCGACAGAAGGGTGGAAAACGTGTAGAAGGATAGAGCGGTCTTCGTAAGTGGTAAGCAGTTTCTCGCACGCCCTAAAGGTGGAAAGCAGTATTCTAAAATTTCACGCGATTCCCCTTAGCGACCGACACGTACCACGAGAAAACTACTTTTCTCGCACGCTCTCAATCAAATAACGATCGTGCAAGATTTCACACGAGATTGCGCAACAGTCGTTGGATTGAGCGGGATTGATCAACAGTGGAGATTGTTCAGGCTAGTTAGCGAGCAGATGACACGATAGCCGTTGGATCGAATGAGACAGATCAACGGTGGAGATCGGCTAAGCTAGTTAGCGATTGGGTGACACAATAACCATCGGATTGAGGAATGAGATCGACAGCGGAGATTTAAGGAGCTAAGGAGAGCATCAGTATATGTACAATGGTTTGCGGAATGACGGAAAGGTAAGGTTTAAGTGTGGTTTATGAAATATTTCTATTATATGGGAATTATAATAAAAATAAGCGGAATAAATGGATTATGGGTTAAGTTTGAGTTTTAGCCAAGGTCCAAAGATTATGGAAGGGTTTATAAGGTTCCGCTCAAAGGTTTATTAAAGTCTAAACTTAAAATAGTTAGATGAAATATTTTCGCTTAAGGAATTGAACTTTGATAAAGTGGGTTTTCATCAGATGTTATATTTCCACTAGTTAAAACTTTGGTTTAAGAAGGTTTTACTGAACAAGAATAATAAAATTCTTGGGACACATAGTGTGACATGCAATTTTATTTGCATACTGTGGGTACATGCGGCTTAGGCTGCATCATTATGGTATTTGCGGCTTAGGCTGGCATCATTTCGTATTAGAGCCGAACAAGGAAATTTTGTGTAAGAATTCTTTGAGAAAACTTGGAACATAGTTATGTTTTGAAGGTGTGTATGTAGGCAAAAGGAGATTAGATTTTAAATCTGACAAATAGTAGGCACACAGAGATAAAAGTGTAGCAGAATTTGCAAATGCAAAGGAAACAGAGAACAATCCATTCAAAGTACAGGTGAATGGTAGAACAAGATCATGCAGAGGTCTTGAAGATAGCGGCATAAGAAGGTGAGAAGATTGCAGCAACCTAGAGCAAGGAGTGTTCAATTGGTTCCAGAGGAGAGAACCAGAGCGATGCCAAAAGACTAAGCTCAGAGGAGAGAAGCTTAGTGAGGTATCATGTAGCAAGGGGAACTTGTTACTCAAAGGTTTTGTTGTAGCTCAAAGAAAGATCATAAAGGCAATTTCCACAAAGGCTGTGGGTATAATTGCTAAGGGATGAAGAAAGCTGGTAAGAATTTCTGAGTGAAAGAAGAGGTGGTCAGAACCTAGTATTTCATTTTTTATTGAAATACAAGAGGACAGTTGTGTTCTTAAAAGGTGCAGATGAGTTGAAGCCTAGAAGGAGCAAAGAAAAATGCTCAAAGAGGTTCAAGAGAATAGAGAACCAAGCGCTTGCCAAAAGACCAAGTACAGAAGAGAGCTTGGTGAGGTAAGTGGCAGTAGGGAGGACTTGCTGTTGCAGAGGCTTTAATGCAGCTCATAATAAGTGATTGAGGAACTCATGAAGATAGAGAAGAAAATGACTACTAATAGTCATAACAGAGATAACAGAGGCTCTAAGGAAGACCACAGCAGAAGAAAAGTGAAGAAGGAGGATGCCAAGGCAAATGGCAAGAGAATGAGTCAAGAGGAGCATGACAAGGAGATTGCAGAGTTAAAAGAACAACTCAATGTATTAAGGATGCTATTAGAGGAAAACCAAAAACAAGGTTGGGTCTTGAGGAAAAAGGCAATGAAGTGGTCTAAGTTACAGAGAAGACTACAACAGAGGCAAGTGAAGTGGCTGGTGGAAGAACTCAGAGAAGCTGAGTTGGAAATGGAAGTTTCCATTTGTGAAGCAGAACAGGGTGAAGTTCTGGGTGAAGATGAAGGCTGGAGATCTGTGGAAGATCTTATGAATTATTCAAGACAGCAAGGAGATATGATGACTGAAGCATCAAGTGAGACCACAAGGTCTTATGTTTTTAAAACTGATAATTTGTGTATGATTGCAGGTATTGCAAGAGAAAAGCAACTTTGTTAAGATGTCTTCAGGATGGATGAAGATCTTGAAGTAAAAGGTGACAAAGAAAAATTCTCAGAAGAGAAAGAATTTGACTGGTTACAACAGAAAGAATCTATGGATGAGTTACTCAATGAGAGAAGACAATCATTTAAAGTTGTTATAGAGATGGAAGATCAGGATCTTATTCTGATGAAGAACGAAGGAATATTGTCTCAGAGAGGTAATCTAATGAATTTTGATGAAGAACAAATGCAGGAGAATATTAATGCAGATCATGGGGCAAGGATAGCTCTTGAAGAAGGTTTACAGAGAGACAGCAAAGCAAAATGTATTGAAGAAAAAGGACATCTACTAAAAGATGTTAAAAAAGAAGTCTATGCAAAAGATTTAGCAAAGGGAGAAAGGACATCTAATGATTTGTCAATAACAAAGGAAGGTATGGAAAATTGTGTGAAATTTCCAAATTCTACTCCAATTGAAATTATTGAGTTATATAGGAAATTAGACTTTCAAAGAAGGGAGTTGGAAAAGCAGAGGATGTATACTCGAGAAATATTGCTAAAAAAAGGAAAACAAAGAAATTGTCGTGAAAGACAATCATAAGGAAAAGGGGATGGTAGTAAAGCAAATTAACATTACAGAAGGAGAAGTTCATTATTGTGAACCAGAGTAGAGAGATATCATTGAAACAAATGATATGAAGGAGAGTTTAAAACAACATATTGATGTGTTGACAAAGGAATTGAAGGAAAACTCAGAGCAGCATACTGAGATGTCGCCAGAGAAGGAAAAGATAATCAGGTCTTATAGTGTTAATTCTGGCAATTGTTTTATGATTACAGGATTTGATGAAGATGAGAAAGACATGTTTCAAGTTGAAGAGTTGATTTTAGAACTGAAGAACGCTGGAAGTTGCCAGGTCAGACATACTGATGAGGAAGATGAAAAGCATGAAGATACCATGCTTGAAGAAGTTAAATTGATTGTCAGAATCAGTCAAGGAAGTGAAGGACAATCACTGAGGGTTGTCAGGGAAGAGAAAGGAAAATATGTTGGAATTGATGAACAGCATAGTGATGTATTTGAGAGGAATCAAGTACAAAGGGAATTGGAGGACAATTTATTTTTTGAAAATAAATTTATGGATATTGAATAAAGGTTGTTTGGAAAGTCACAAGAGGGTAAGGATGAAAGGGCGGTAGTAAGGATCCAACAACTTCAAAGAGAAGGCAGTAAATAGTAGTTTGAAGAAAAGAGGACAGAGTACAACAACAAATGGCAAAGTAATTATCAGTCAAAAGATAAATTGGACATAGAGATTGAAAGAATAAAAAGATTGATGATGAAGGTGCCTCAGAAGAAAGCGGTAGTAAGAAGACCAAGCAGCGGCAAGAGAAAGACAACAGCAGACTGTGAAAGCATAACTAGTGGGGCAAAGCAACACAAAGTGTGGAAACCTGGCAAACAGCGACAAACAACAGCAGCAACCAAAAGACAAATTACAGAACAAAGTATGGGATCCAAGAAGACAAAGGTTGGAAGCACATGATCGGGATATCATGATTATTTTAACCTTGGGAGTCTAATGCAGGGGCATTCAGCTCAGCAATTTCATTATATTCTAATTAACTTAGGAGTCTTGTGTTTTCAAGGAAGTTGGATTCCTATGTATCAAATTAATGTAATTATTAATGTTTTGAGTGATTGGAATAGGAATTAATTAGATATTGTGAGGATATTTGTAAATGCTCTCGAATGTAGGAGAACATGAGTGATGATGAGTGATTACTGGGGATTGAGAGATTTGGAAATCAATTGTAAGTCTTAGATTAGGAGTTGGTTTTGTGATTTTGGGGATTAAAGAGGATCCTTAGGGATTACTGGAGTCAAAAGTGGACTTAGAGGATATTCAAGATTTAGTTCAGTGGATGAAGGATCTGAACCAGAATTGGTTAACAAAACCTTTTGTATAAATGTAAGCCTAAAAGGCATAGGGTCAGTCAGTCAGTTAGTTAGAGTTAGAATTAGACTATAAGCCTACAGGCAGAGAGGAAAGGCCACTAATTAGAATATCAGGCCAGAGGAAGTCTCATTATGTAATCATTTGTTTATATATACATAGAGAGTTAATTCTGAATTGTGCAAGTGTGGATTGAGTAATCGAATGATAAATTGTGTGTGGACTAGAGTAAATCAGCGTAACATAGGTTTGCAGGTTTGCAGAATCACAGAAGAAGTGTAGTGAAGAGTGTCACGGTTTTACACACACACAGTATTGGAGAAAAACTTCAATGTTACAGCGAAGGTATAATTGTAAGGTTTCCTAAAACCTAAGGATTTATGAAGGAAGTGTAAAGGCGCAACAAAATGGAGATCAAGATCAGAACAAGTAAAGACCGTAAGGCGCGAACAAATACGCAGGCAGAAAGCCGAATGGGCTATTACACATTACGAAACAAAAGAACATAATAGTGTACAGGAACCGTTGGATTGGTCAGATCAACGAACAAGATTGTGTGCGATAGGCGACTAAGATTAAGTCGTGCAAAATAAAGTCGAGAAGATGAATGGCGGAGATTAAAGTCATGTGTCAACAGAAGTGTGGAAAACGTGCAGAAGGACGGAGCGGTCTTCGTAAGTGGTAAGCAATTTCTCGCGCGCCCTAAAGGTGGAAAGCAGTATTCTAAAATTTCACGTGATTACCCTTAGCCGATACGTAGCACAAGAAAACTAATTTTCTCGCGCGATCTCGAGCGGATAACGATCGTGCAAGATTTCATGCGAGATTGCGCAACAGTCGTTGGATCGAGTGAGATTGATCAACGGTGGAGATTGTCTGGGCCAGTTAGCGAGCGGACGACGCGATAGTCGTTGGATCAAATGAGACAGATCAACGGTGGAGATTGGCTAAGCTAGTTAGCAATCGGGTGACGCAATAACTGTCGAATTGAGGAATGAGATTGACGGAGGAGATTTAAGGCGCTAAGGAGAGCATCGGTATATGTACAAAGGTTTGTGGAATGGCGGAAAGGTGAGGTTTAAGTGTGGTTTATGAAATATTTCTATTATATGGGAATTATAATAGAAATAAGTGGAATCAATGGATTATGGGTTAAGTTTGATTTTTAGCCAAGGTCCAAAGATTATGGAAGGGTTTATAAGGTTCCGCTCAAAGGTTTATTAAAGTCTAAACTTGGAATAGTTAGATGAAATATTTCTGCTTAAGGAATTGAACTTTGATAAAGTGGGTTTTCATTAGATGTTATATTTTCGTGGGTTAAAACTTTGGTTTAAGAAGGTTTTACTGAACAGGAATAATAAAATTTCTAGGGCACATAGTGTGACATGCAATTTTATTTGCATACTATGGGTATATGCGGCTTAGGCTGCATCATTATGGTATTTGCGACTTAGGCTGGCATCATTAGGCATAATTAGGCCATTTGAATCCCTTGTTGGATCATATAAATATAAGAGATGTTCATTTGATCTCTCATCATCACTCGAAATTGGGATATATCTTTCTAAAGATTTCGGAACTGCAATTTGTGGAATGATTTCGATGATTAAGCATTTTGATATATCGAATATTTTCGTTGTCTCTCTTGGAGCTTCTTTTTGTCAAGTTTCTAGATGGATATACTCTTTTTGTCATTTAAGTGCTCTTTTCATGTGAATTTCATAATGTTTCATGTCTAATACATGGAATGTTATGTCATGACTTTACTTGTGCCCTAAAAAGTAATTCGAATTTATGAAACACTCGTAATCTTGGCTCATTGCATATGTTATTCATCTTGGCAAGATGAGTGAATTTTCCTAGGGGTAGGTTGTGCATCTTTTACCCTAAAACTTCACCAAATCTTGCATATCGAAGTATAAAAGTCTAAAATTGTTGTGAAGTTGCATCCACAAAGAGTGTAGCTACTTCTTTAGGCCTCCTTGAAGAGCGAAGTTCCTAACTCTTGATCATTTTGACTCCAATCTTCCCAATAGCCAGGTATTGGTCCTAGATCCTTGGTAATCACATTAACTTAACGAAATATCATTCTTTCACCTCTTTTCTTCCTCTTTTCTTCGTCCCCTAAGAATAAGGAGATTTTCTAGGGCTTGGTTCAAAATTTTAGGATTCCCTCCAAACAAGTTTCTTAATTTGTGTCTCCTTTAGGCATCCTCCAGTTTTGATCAAATTCCGACGATGGAATTTCGTAATTAAATTGATGCCCTGGCTACCACACCAAGAGGGAACCCTTGAAGCTACTTTGGCTTGAGGATTTCTTGAAGGTTTTCCCTTTGTAGTTCATCATTCAAAACCTTTTCTCTTAACTATAGGTGATCATTGGATGGGCATTTACCACAGTATATCTCTCAACCCTTGATCTCTTATAGTATTTTCATCAAGGGGTTTTTCGTGGAAAGTCACCCTAGCTTCTCTCAAAGCTCACACTTTAATTGGATCTTTCCATTGAATGAGCCATCATTGCCTCACTTTGAATCCTAGTATAAACACATCAACCGCAAGTGAGCATTTTGGAAGTTTTGACCTTACGCATTCATCATTATTGAATATTCCTAAGCCCGAGGTCATCCTTCATAGGTCTTTCTTAGGGAACCTTTCAGCTTTTCTTTAAGAATTTGAACCATTAATTGAGCCTCTCCTTTGAATGGGCCTTGGAAATCATGTTATACCTTCCCATTCATCCTATCATTCAAGTGATTTCGTCCACATACCGGGATTCCTCCTGTTGTCGCACAGATTGTCACGACAACGCTCAGACTGGGGGTTGTCACTCTGATCCCCGATCTCTCCGTTTAAGCCTGTCTCCCACGGCTAAGGGGGGTAGACCCTGAAAGGAGAAGGACGACCAACTGCGAACCAGTTGGTTTGGGAGACACGAAAGAGAAAAGCACTAAATGGATTTGTTTAATTTGATGGAGCAGTGCCTTATGGGTTTGATGCTAAAACGATCACTTAATAGATGTTGCAGAAAAGTAAACTGTGCACAGCAATCATTTATCATCAAATAACTTCGAATAAATGCAAGATATCCAGTAATTTCACAATGCTTCTAAACGATGATCTGGCAATTTAAAAAAAGAAATAAACTCCGAAAGGTATAACCATGTAAATTTGCACATTAACCAGATATTATATTCAAGCATGCCAAATCTCATAAAGATAAACATTAATCCCACATCAAAACTTTAGTCTCAGCAAGAAAAATAGAACGTGATAAAATTCACAGGCTTAGACTTCAACTGGCAAAAGTATTTCCACGATGTTTTTATGCTTTTTCCGACAAAATTTTAAAGCGAAAAATCTAAACTAAAAGAAAATTTAAAAGTTTAATCTAAAGACTAAGGTCCTAAATTTTAATTTTTATATTTTTTTAAGTTTTCTTATATTATTTTTTATATATAAAAAAATAAACCTAAAAAATTTAATCAGATCTAAACCTAAAGAAATTTTAATGAAATTTTTTTTTTTAATTTTCAATTTTATAATTTATAATATAATATATATATATTATATAAATCAAATAAAACCCTAAAAAAAAACTATTTTAAATCTATTTAAAACCTAACAAAATTAAAATCTAAATAAAAAAAAAATTACGAAATATTAACGCATATATACATCAAAACGTAACTAAATAATAAAAACAAAAAACGAATTTACGTTTAAACTGAACCCAAATAAAAAAAAATCGATTTTTAAACTATATGAAACCTACGCTACGTCAAATTATCCTACGCATGAAAACAAAACTGATTTATGTTTGCACCTACGCCATTTAAAAATGACTCATGCATATAACCTAAAGATTTAAATACGTAATCCGAAACTCAAGCAAAACGATACCAAAACGATTTTGACTTACGCTAATCGACGTGAGCAAACTAACCCGCAGACAATGTCACCTGCGCGTGAAAGTGTTGAACGCTCCCTGGCTCGTGCTCATCAAAATCGTGATCTTACTGTGCGCTCCCAGGTTTTATAAATGTAGGAGTGATGAGATCGTAGCACGGAGGGGCAGATCGAAGTTTTCAGGCGGATGGGTGCAGCCCAGTGCAGTGACCATCGAATGTATTACCTTACTGCATTCACCTGAACCGTTTAAAAAATTTGAACTGATGAAGGGCTTAGAAATGGAAAAACTGGATGCAAAGACCCTAGTCGCAAACACTGGCCCTCGTACACAAATGTCTTGCTTACTCCACGAATTATATCAAAAAAAATTGAAATTGTTTTGTGTTTTGCAGGCTTTGCGTGCGGGCTGGGGAAAGAGCAGCGATGTAGATGAATGAGGGAATGGAGGTGCAATAAGGAGAGACTGCGTGGAAGGGAGCTACGATTGTTGCTGCGTAAAGAGATAGACGCATGGATACAGCAGCGTGGAGTTTGAATGCAAATGGAGTCGTTTGGAGGCCGACGGATGAGGTGCTCGCAGCGGATGGAGGGTTTTGGAAGCAGTTTCCAGCAGCAAATGAAAATAGTGACTGATACCCACGATTTTGCTTGAAATTTCTTTAAAAGATTTTGAGAACCCTACAGCCTGCAAATCTCACAAACAGAAAACCCAGAAATAATATGCAAAAAATTGAAACAGAACCCTGCAAACCGATCAAAAATTTCAAAATTACAGCTCTACAAAGCCAGATTTGTCAGTTACATCAAAATATTTTCAGAAAACTTCAGATTTGCAAATGAAAATGCTTTAGAAATCTCTCATGCAAATAATAAAACAAACTAAATGATTAACCCAGGATCAAAACCAGCTGGGCTCTGCAAAAAGTGCTTATGGGAGTTGGCTGGTTCAGCCGAGAACTTCCCCAAACACCCACTGATCCTCAAGGGTTTCCTGCACAGCTCACTTCAACCGTCAATAAAGAGAGAAAAAGCAGTATGAGATCTCAGAAACAATGAAGATACCTGCCATTACCTCAGAAACCCTAATACTACTCAAACCCTAGCATGTGAACAAGATACCTATGCTCAACAATACTCTTCATTAAGCTGCTATTAATGGTTGAAAATTAAAATATGCAGAAAACAAAATAGCTCACAGCACTTCAAGAGAGTAACACCAGCAAGCTTTTAACCCCAAAGTCTTCTTTATTAGCACCAGAAAAGCTTACAAGAGAGCTTCTTCAGCAAAAGACTTAGATCCAATATGATCTCAAATGACCCCTAGCACCCTATATAAAGGAAAAAATCCCAACGGCTAGTTTGAGTGATCCATGTCAAAACGATCTCGACCGTCGATGAGGATCAAGACATCTCTTAATCTCATCCGTCGAATTTTTTAATAAATTGAAATTCTCAAAATATTATTATTTTATTAT